>RCUC01141308.1:0-89311 GCA_003697995.1 Taxidea taxus jeffersonii | reverse complement strand
CACTTCATCCAAGTCTCTGCTGCAATGCTGCTTCCTCAACGCACTAAATTAGGACCCCTCCTTCTTCAAATCCATACCTCTGATAGTTTTAACACTGAGTAACATTCTAATAGAATTTTATTTATCCGTCTATAAATCCACTGGGGATGTAAGCTCCTGCACCAAAGGATACTACTGCCTTGTTCACTGCCATCTCCCCAGCATCTAGAAAACTTCCTAGAACATCACAGATGCTCATTAAGTAATGATTCAATGACTATCCAAATGAATGACGCAACTAATGAATGAATCAACTAATAATATTTCTCAAAATAAAAAATATAGAAGTATGACTACTGGAAAGAAGTATGAAGCAATATTAAGCATCTGTCCTGAGTCCCTGAACAGCAGTAAGACCCCAGTTGACTGCCTTGGTCTGTCAAGTGGGAAGAAAAACAAATGACGGAAATGAAGGCTGAATGCAAAATAATGTGCTGAAGAAAATAGGTGAGGTTCAGTTACAAGGAACTGGAAATAGAGCTGTTTCCAAGAAAAAACAGGATAAGAGCAAATTAAGCATAATCCTGATCTAGTAAAGAAGGTCCATGAGTTGTGGTCAGGATAACCAGGCACTAATCCAAACACTGCCACTTACATGCTAAGTGATCTCAGCCAAGGGATTTCACCGAGTTTTCTAATCTATATTAAAAAATCTATAAAAAGGGACGCATGGGTGGCTCAGTTGGTTAAGCGGCTGCCTTCGGCCCGGGTCATGATCCCAGCGTCCTGGGATCGAGTCCCACATCAGGCTCCTTGCTCGGCAGGGAGCCTGCTTCTTCCTCTGCCTGCCTCTCTGTCTGCCTGTGTTCTCTCTCTCTCTCTCTCTAATAAATAAATTTTTTAAAAAATCTATAAAAAGAGGGAATGCAATGTCATGGTTCCTCAGACCACTTGTTTCTACTTGAGATTATATGGTTGCAAACAACAAAACCACCTCTGGCTACCTTAGGCAGTAAAGAACTTTAGAAAAAGGGTTATTGGGTAGCTCTCAGAATCAAAGGGAAGGCTAGAGAACCAGTTCAGGGAATGACCACACCTAAGGCAGGACTTGGTATCTCAAGGCAAGAATAGCGTGATAGCAATACCCACAGGAGCCTCTGCAGTCGTGCCCTTATGTTACTTCACCAGGATTCAAAAATCCCAGAAGAGGCAACACAATTAAAATGGCTTAAGTCTCATACCCAGCCCTTGGCTAAAGGAGGACACATCAGTTTTCTGATCTACTCCTGAGATGGCACAGACAAGAGTAAGAACTCTCTTAAAGGGAATTTTGGGTGGTACCACCTAAAGCAAAGGGAATAAATATTTTCCAGACAAATACAAAAGCCTCTTGCACACCATTTCATTTAATTTTGTAATTCAGGTTTCTAAGATTTCCAAGATCCCTCTCACCCCACTAGGTGACTGGTTTTCACAAAATCTCTAAGAGTCAGGCAGAAATGGCACAGGACAAACCAGTACAAGACACTAATGTACTTTACAGAAGGAAAAAAAAAAGAGAGAAAGAAAGAATATTGAGGACTATTTCCTAACCTTTTAATGTGTATCAGAATACTATGCTACAGCTTTACTTATAACCTCATTTCACTCTCTCAGTGTTATGAGATAGGTATTTCACATGAAGACACCGAAGGTTAGAAAGATCTAATGATTCGCCCAAGGTCACAGAGCCAGTAGAAATGAGACTTAAGCCCCAATTTGTCAGATTAGAATTTTAATTTACTTAATTTATAAGATAACAAGATATGCTCGGCTGTACAAAAATTTGAGTGTTCTTTTAGGTGATGGGAAAACAATCCTAAGCATACATAATACGCAAACTATTTTATAATAAAAGCCTGAGAAGATTAAATTAAACCATAAATGTGAAAATAGCTTTAAAGCTAAAAGCACTATTTAGACTGAATATATTATGTTATAATTAGTATTGGGATATTAAAATCACATATTGATTATTGACCCAGTAAAGTAACAAAAAGGAATTTCTTTTATAACAAAAGCATCACAGCCTTGAACTTTCCCCATAATCAGGTACATTAGGTGTCGACAGCTCTGTTAGCTCCAGCCCGGGAAAGGAGAAAGGAGAGGAAAATGGAGAAAACAACTTGAGAAGGGAAAAAGGTTGACTGCTGATGATGCCTTTCAGTCACCCTCAAATCAAGTGAGTTAGCCTTCAATTTAACCTTCCATTTCCCCTGAAAGGAAAAAAATCAGTTTATTTGTAGAGAAATTTTTGCAGGCAATAACAGTTGACTATTATTTCAAATCATGTTTTTAGTTGAGGGGAGAATAATGCAGGAAAACTTTTTTTCTTCTCAAAATATAGAGAGCAAACACCAAAAAAGATAAATGCAAATAAATAAATTAACAATTAGTCTTACAGGTCCACACATTTATCTGTTTGTGAATAACTGGAGATGAGGGGATGGCTCTATCTATATATACAGTATCTAAACAACACGAATAGAAATAAACAGGCTAGAACTTTTAGCCACAGATAGAAACCTCAGGTAATGCAGGTTAAGTCATTAACCAATTACATGACTCTGGGCAAGTCACTTGATTTCCCTTTGCCCTTTGGTCCACCCCCCAGTTGGGCACAGAAACTCCCTGAAAACCAGATGTTACATCAAAGCCAATATTTCCTGGAGGCCAGCCTTGCTGACTTCTTTGAAAAGCACTAAATTTAGAAGTAGCGTGCAAATAACACTGCTCAGATTAAACTCGCTTATTAGTGGTCCAGATGATAATCAAAGGCAAACAGATGGTCGCTTAATGAATGTTATTGGAAGGAAGGCATCTTTAAATATAGGATTTGTGTGAAAAGTTTGCTTTTTCTTACAAGTTATTTTGATGATTATGTTAGAATATTGGCATCTCTTTTTAGAATATAACCTTGTGAAGCCTCACAGACATGTTGAGCAAGATCAAAGCTTTGGAGAGCCAACGAAAGGTTTCTCCAAGTCTAATAACCAAAATTATGCAATTAAAATGGAGATCAAAAGCTTCAGAAGAAAGCATATACTTATTGAAAGCCAGAGTGTATATATTAAGGAATCAGAGATATCAAGTATACCTAGCTTTTTAGAAACGTGACATGTGAAACCAAATCTATACCACTGCCAGAATAGGGAATGCTTATTTCTTTTACAAAACAGGATTTTTTATAACAGGATGCCTTGTGACCCAGAGAACACTCATGTGTTTAAAACAGGATTTGATTTGTTTGTTTTGGTTTGTTGTTGGTTTTTTTTTTTTTTCAATAAACATGCCAGCCTCCTTGCTCAGCAAAAATTCAATGAGTGGTCATATCTCAATTCCTTCTATACAGAGGAAAGAATTACAAACTACATCCTAGAACAGGCAAGATAGCTTTCCACATTACATCTGGAGACATTAAATCAGCATCAATTCATGCTATTGATATAAACATTGTCAGGCACTTTTTGCAAAAGAAATTAGTCAAAAAACAAAACAAAAAACTATACACTCACCAGTTCCCATGGGTACAACTGGGGTTGATAGAGGCACAACTCTACAGGTTATGTATCATTCATGGTCCATTCAGGATACAGAAACCACACTAATTGAATAAAGAAAATATTCAACTAGTTGAACATTGAATATAAAGTATTAAGTAAAATAAAGTTATTAACTAGCTAACCAAAGGAGTAAAAAGAACTCTAAGTAACAGTGGGCTTCTAAGTGTCTACAACTAGCTTTCTCTTTGGGGAAACCTGGTTTGTAGCATTTGCCAATTTCTATGGTGTAAATACTCCCCCTGTGGCAGACGGGCAGATTTCCAGCTACTAACGGTTTAACAACTGAGTAGCAAAATTCCTGAAAATTTAACCGTGGGCTTTCACAAGCCAATATGGGCTGATTCCAGCACACAGGAAACAGCTAAGACCCTTAGGGATCCCCTTAGGGATGAGGAACAAAAAGAGGCTGGAATTACTAAAATTTAGAAGCTTGCAGGGCCCTGCAGGGGTGAAACAGAAATCTAAGGAAGGAGAGCTGTACAGCGCGTGCTGGTCAGAGAGCTGCTAGGAGCTTTAGGAGGCCCAGGGGCCTGAAAGCCTAAAAAGAAGAGGTTTCTAAAAAAGAGGTGTGGGGCAGCCTGCCTGAGCCTTGTCGTCCACCAGGAGACCGTTTCCACGTACCAGCTCCTGCTCCATGGTAACCACGGTAACTACGTGCAACCAAAAGGCCAGGATCAAAAATAGGGACACGGTGGAGATGCAACGGGACTCTGTGGAGTGTGCTACTCAGAAACTGAAGAAACGTTTTTAACAGAGAAGGACTCCATTAAGACGTTGGACAAGAGGTACAATCCTGCATGATTCCAAATTGTACATGAAACCAAACGCATCTACTCCTACTTGGGCCAAGTGGCCACTCTTCCGTTCAAATCTGACTATACCACGTGCCCAGAGCTCCACAGAAATACACTGACTGCAGCCTAAATTCCAAATACCAAAGACCAAGATCTTCAGCCTTGCCTAAGGGAACACTTCGATCTCTCAATCTTTATTGCGCTGCTTTGCGGAGGGCATTCTCTGTATTAATTTGTGGTTCTTATCTGAAAATTAGCAAAACAGGGGTGCCTTCGTGGCTCAGGCGGCTGCGCATAGGACTCTTGATCTCCACTCAGGTCATGATCTCAGGGTGGCTGTGTGCTCAAGAGGGAGGGAGTCGGCTGGAGATTCTCTCCCCTCCCTCTGCCCCCCCCAACCCCCCCCAAGGCACGCTCTCTCTCTAAATAAATAAATCTTTAAAAAATAATGAGAATAAAACTTTAAAAATTAGCAAAACAGCTTACACGTGTGTTTATTTTCTATTCCATATCTGTCCGGCCCATGTTTTTTTCTTCTCAAAGTCTATTTTTCAAAAAAAAAAAAACCAAATAAATAAATACACCAACAAAAGGACGCAGGTCTGAAGTTGCTGACTTCCAAGTGAAGCGCAACATTTGTAAGCACCGGAAAAACACACAAACTGGGTTGAACTTTGATTTGGGAAAGGCTGTGCGGCCCGACACAGAACGCTTCCCCAGAGCCCAGCTCACAGGAACAGGAAGCAGGGAGGAAGGAGACGCCCCTTGTGCCTCCAGCCCCGCAGTCTCCCTCTAGCGCCCCCTAATGGAAGTGGAGCAGAACGGCTCCAAAGAGAACTGTGGTTTGCAGAGTCCCAGAACCAATATTGCTGAGCTGAATGTAGAAAGGAGGGTTTGGAGTTGAAAAGCAATAGCTTTATAACTGACACACTTATAATCGGAAAAATGATGCTTTATACTTGTATAACTCTTTGAAATTTGAAAAGCGTTTAAAAAAAAACTACTTGAGGGGTGCCTGGGTGGTTCAGTCGTAAAGTGTCTGCCTTCAGCTGAGGTCATGATCCCAGGGTCTTTGGATGGAGCCCCACATGGGTCTCCCTGCTTGTCGGGAAGCCGGCTTCTCCGTCTCCCACTCCCCCTGCTTGTGTTCCCTCTCTCGCTGTGTCGCTCTGTCATAAATAAATAAATAAATAAGACTTACTTGAAATAATAACCACCATTTACTAGTGAGTATTTACAACATGCCAGGAGCCAAGCTAAATCTATACACAACATATCACATTCCATTTTCACAATAACCTTATAAGATATCATTAACCCCATATTGTGTACGAAGAAACAGAAGTACAAAAAGATTAAGAGAGTTGCCATACATTACACAGGTTGATGGCAATTAAATGGATCTCAAACAAAAGTCCTCTGACTTCATTTCATCATGCTGCCTCTCAGCCACAGGGTATCATTTTCAGTTAGGAAAGAAACCAAAATGTCAGCACCAACTTCATTTAAGGCATATTCAGGAAGATTTATATTCAAAGATTTATATTCTTAATAGGGTAGATCAGAGATCACATTAGTCCTAACAGTGCTTGCTCTCAGTCACTGCTTGGAAAAAATTTTATGGTATGCAACAAATACTCCAATTAAGAGGTCTATATATTAAAGTTAGAGGTCCCCCTGGAAGTAACAGAAACCATAACAATAGTGACCTAAACAATTCAGGGTTTTCATTTTTCTTATGTAAAATGAGTCCAGGGTCCAGTAGTCCAAGAATGATATGGTAATACTGTGATGCCTTCAAGGATCTGGGTCCTTTCTAATACTCTACTCTGTCATTCTTCCTTGCAGGTGTCTTCCACTCTGTTGCATCACTGTGACAAAACCATTCCTTCATATCTAATGTTGAGTCTGTGTCCGAGTTAAAAAGAGGGTAAAGACAAAGGGCAGCTAATTCTGTTCCTTTACAAGAATTTTCCGAGAAGCCCCTCCCAGGAGCTTCTGCTTACATTTCATTGTCCAGAACCATGTCCCATGGCTATTAACAACTGAAAGGGAGGTTGAGAAATGCCTTTTGTAGCTAAGCATATTTCCACACAATAAAATAAGGGTTCATTGAGTTTGGGAAAAAAAAAAAAGAAAGAAAGGCTGGATATTGGTTTGGTCACTATGTACATGAATCATGAAAGGTAAACAGGACTGGTAGAATCAACAGCTTATCTCCCCTTTACCTATTTGTCCCTCTTCTTTTTTCCTAACCTCTTCACTTTTCGTTGATTCTGTGACCCAGATTTCACAAAGCAGCCTTAGTTGAAGCTGTTCATCCCTTTGTTCCCATAAATTCCCTCATACTTGCCAGCCCTGTGTCCTGACTTTGGGTTGGAAAATGTGTCAATACAAACTACTTACTTTTTTCTGTTATATTCTTTTTTTAATTTATATTCAATTTAGTTAACAAAGTGTATTATTAGATTCAGGGGTAGAATTTAGTGATTCGTCAGTCAAATATAACACCCAGTTGTGCTCATAACATCATCAAGTGCCTTCTTTAGGGCCCATCACCTGGGTCCCCATACCCATACCCACCTCCCCTCCAGGCTTATTTTGTTTCCTAGAGTCTCTTGTGATTTGTCTCACTCTTTGTTTTCATCTTGTTTTGTTTTTCCTTTCCTTCCTCTTTGCTCCTCTGTTTTGTTTCTTAAATTCTACATATGAGTGAAATCGAATGGTGTTTTGGCTTTTTCTGGATGACTTATTTTGCTTAGCATTATACCCTCTGACTCTATCCACATCATTGCAAATACCAAGATTTCATTCTTTTTGATGGCTGAGTAATATTCTATTATATATTTTATATATATATATCTGTATATCTGTATGTATACATATACATATCTATATGTATATATATACACATACATACAAATGTATATCTACAGATGTACATACGTATGTGTATATATACATATAGATATGTATATCTACATATCTATATACTTCTTTACCCATTAATCTGTTGATGGACATATGGGCTCTTTCCATATTTTGGCTATTGTGGACATTGCTGCATGAACATTAGGATGCATGTGCCCTTTCCAAACACTATGTTTATATACTTTGGATAAATACTAAATGGTGCAATTGCTGGGTAACAAGGCAACTCTGTTTTTAACTTTTTGAGGAATTTCCATACTGTTTTCCAGAGTGGTTGCACGAGTTTGCATTCCCACAAATAGTGTAAGAGATTTGCCCTTTCTCCCATCCTTGCCAACACCTTTCTTTTTTTTTTTTTTAAGGTTTTATTTATTTGACAGAGAGAGAGAGAGATCAGAAGTAGACAGAGAGACAGGCAGAGAGAGAGGAGGAAGCAGGCTCCCTGTCGAGCAAAGAGCCTGATGTGGGGCTCGATCCCAGGACCCTGAGATCATGACCTGAGCTGAAGGCAGAGGTTTAACCCACTGAGCCACCAAGGCACCCCGCCAAAATCTTTCCTGAGTTGTTAATTTTAGCCATCCTGACTGGTCAGAGATGGTATCTCTTTGTCGTTTTGATTTGTATTTCTCTGATGCAGAGTGATATTGCTCCATTCTTTAGAAACCCTTCAGATTTTCTTATCTCTCAATTTAGGCACAGCTGACCCTGAACCTAAAGTCCCCAGTAGTCTTTCTTCATTTCTTTTCTTTACTTCTCTCTTTTTTTGTTTTGTTTTGTTTTTGTTTACCATTTTGCCAACGTTTGTCCTTTCTAGTAATTCAGTTTAACATTCTTGAGGGTGTGGGACCATTGCTGAACCATACTGATACAACAAGAGGGCATATTTCACATATCACACAGAATGCTATTTTCCTTCAACAGAGTATATGCTCTCCTTTCCATTTAAGAAAATCGTGAATTCAGAGAGTGATGGTTAGGGATCCTATGAGTTTGGCCTATAAGCTACTTACTCTCTCCCTCAGCTCTGTTCATAGTACCTTAACCATAATAAAACCTTAAACAAATGTATTTTCAAGAATATGGGAAGTATTCCAAGTAGGCATGGCACCCAGCAGATCCTTTCCTGTTTCTCTCCCTCTCTATCCAAGAAATCATGGTCATGAGAACCAATGGTGGACAAAGACTTGCTGGGAAAAGATGTGAGGTAAAAGACAGATGATACACTATAATTTCTTTGCAGTATCTTAGCCTTCATTTTACCAGGTTGTCATAAGATGTTGATCTCTGTGTGCATGTATGTGTATGTGTGTGTACACACACTTAATTCTACACACCTATACCACCACAACATACCCTTATACTCCTTTTCCTCTTTTTCTCCTCTGTTTTTAATAGATTTTTAGAACAATTTTAGATTTACAGAGAAATTGAGTGAATAGTACAACATTCCCATGTTCCTACAGACCCTCCCTAACACACCGTGTACCCTATTATTAACCACACATTGGTGTGGTAATTTTGTTACAATTAATGAGCCAATATTGATACATTATTATTAAATCATACATTATTTAATACATTATTATTAAATAAAATCCATAGTTTATTATAATTTCCTTAGGTGTTTTTTTTTAATTTCCTTAGTTTTTATTAAGTTTTTACTTCTGTTGTTACAGGATCCCATCCAGGCTACTGTACTCAATATATTTATTTGTCATGTCCCTTTAGCCTCTTCTTGGCTGTAACAGTTTCTCAGACTTTCCTTGTTTTTATTACCTAGACAGTTTTGAGTAGTATGGATGGGGTGTATTATAGGATGCCCCCAACATTTGTCTGATGTTTCTCACATGTTTAGGCTGGAGTTATGTGTTTGAGGGAGGAAGATTACAGAGGTGAAAGGTCCTTTTCACCACATCATACCATCAACATAACTAAGTATTGTTGATGTCAATATTGATCAGCTGGCTGAAGTAGTGTTTGTCAGGTTTATCCTCTACAAAGTTAATTTCCCACCTTTCTATACTGTCTACATTTTGTAAAGAAGCTAATGCATGCAAGCCACACTTAAAGAGTGAAAAATCATGCTCCCCTTCTTAGGGTAGAGTGTCTACACAACTTATTTGGATGTTTTCTGCATTGGAAATTTGTCTCTTCTCCCTCATTTATTTATTTATTTGATCAGTTATCTGTGTCAGTTTAGACTCATGGATATTTATTGCATACTTTGGGTCATTATCCAATACAACTTTTATTTTTTAATTAAATTATTTAATATTAAATTATTTTATTAAAAGTAAATTTGTTTGATTTAAATTGTTCCAGCTTTGACTATTGGCATCCCTTTCCATTGTCTCTTGTGCCCCAATGACCTATATCTTTCATTGTGGGTTTTTTCTGGAGAGGGGGGTTGGCTCCTCCTTACTTTTGAACACTAAAAGATGCACCGGCTCATCTTGTATTATTTCCGGCCTCAGTCCTAGAATCAGAGATTTCTTTCATTATATTTTCATTTTTACTATCAATTCTGGTTCTTTCAACAATTGGGAGAAATGGCTTCTTACCAGCAATTAGCAGCTCCGGCAGGCAACCCCAACGCAGCTTGGGCAGTAGAAGGAATGATGAGAAGCAATCTTGTCCCCATCCTCATCCCTTGCCATAGAGTGGAGCCTTGGGCAACTATTCCAGAGGACTAGCTGTGAAGAAATAACCTCCAGCCCACAAAAACAGCCTGGCAGGGAAGCTGACCTGTCGAGGGGGGCTCCCATATACCCAGAACCTAGCATGGAACACTGGGTGTTATCATCAGCTCCCAGCCTCCTGGTTGAAGTTGAGTATGTGTAATAGAAGTGAATATCTGAGTGACATATAAATGTACTAGCTCATCAGAAATTGGATATGTGGTGGCATTGCTGTATTGAAAGATCTGGACATGTCCTGGGCCAGAGGGTAAGGGGTGGGGAATTCTTTGTTCAATTAAGAAGCATGAGGTGACTGTTTCCTTTTGCTTCCAACAAGGAGATGAGAAGCAGACAACAAAATAACTTCAAAGAATGCAGATCCATAAGGAATAGAAAGAAGAGGGGGTTTCACATCTTCTTTTCTGTGTAGTTCCCAGGAAGTGAGTCATAAGTTCAGACTGCCAGAGAAGAAATTCTGCAGACAGAAGTCATTGCCCGGACCTTCTCAGAGCATCCCTAAAGTGGATGTTTCCTTCTAGAGGAACCTCTGTTATCTTTCCTGCAGGGAAAAGCCTTTGCCTTTCACCTTGCAAAGAAAGAACACAAATGCAGCACATTTGTGTCTTCTCAAGATGGTTCAAACTCTGGTGCCAAAAAAGAAAAGGATGAAAGGAGTCCAGGAAAAATGTCTGGTGAAGATAGAAACACCCATAGTGTCCTCAAGATATCTAAATACTCTGTGAGAGTTGCCAGTGTATTGCAAAATGGCTAGCGGGTCTTTCAATGTAGAATTATCCAGTAGGAAATACTGACTGCTGTTTCCTGGAGGTGCTAGAATATGTTGATGGGACCATCTTGCAGAGAAGGGGACCCAACAAATTGTGTGCTCAATAAATGGATGAAGGGAAAAAGATCCAGAACAAATGGATGGAGCTTCCCTTCTGATGGTTCTCAGAGGCTGCTTCTTCCAGAAGCTCTCCTTGGCCAGGGGCTGGCCTGGGCTGGGCATCTCTGAACCCCTAAGGCTGTGAACTCTCTCATTCACTTATCAACAAATGTGTAATCAGCCCCTAGTATGAGTCAAGCACAGAGCTAGGTACTAGGGATAAAGCTAAGAATTACACTCTGAGTCTCAAAACTTACATGCCAGAGCATGGGGATGCAGGGTGGAGCATCACAACATATCAGGATGTAATTACAATGCCTTTGCCATGATAGATGACAACAGGCAAGACAAAATAAGACTAATTTCTCAGGCCAGGAGGCAAAGGAATGCAGTGTGGATAATGAAGAACCTAAGTAGAATTTTAAAGGATGACAATTAATCCTCCAGTTCCACTCCTTGATCTTTCTTCATATTATCTATTATAATATTATCATAGTCTTCTCTTTCCTTTACTCAGTTATTTTTCCTATTTAACTTATCTTATAGACACTCTTTTGACTTGCTCACTAGATCAGTCAGAGTTCCACCAGAAGAACAGAACCAGTAGAGTATATAAAGAGAAATGGATATATAGAGACAGAGAGAGAAAAAAGATAAAGGGAGACTTCTTGGGGGAGTTGGCTAGACAAGATCCTCCAGACAGGCCAGCAAGGCCATGCTAGAAACTCTCCTCTAAGATCTGACACTGTAGCCCACAGGTGGAATTTCTTCTTCCTCCAGGAAACCTCGTGCTGTTCCTGGAGACTTTCAATGAGTTAGATCAGGCCCACCCAGATTTTTCAGGATAATCTCTTACTTAGAGTCAACTGATTACAAAATCAGTATTTTGTAGATGGTAGAGTCAACCATCTACAAAATACCTTCACAGCAACACCCAGAAGAGTATTTGATTGACTAAGTGGGGATCACAGTCTACCCAAGTTGACATACATACAACTGACCATCTACTCACCTCTCTCTTTCTACCATCTGCCCTGAGGGCACCATTCACAGGAGAACACAATGAGATGGATTCCTCCAGGACCTCCACAATGTGGAAGACCTGCCTCTTCAATGATTCCCCAGCTCTCCTGCCCCACCATTCCTGACTACCTGAGACTGCCTGGACACCAGTCTGGCCACAGTTGCCTGGCTAGGCATACCTAGGGCAGAGATCCCTACTTAAAATTTTCCTGGATAAACAAACAGGACTTTTAAAATACATGTGAAAGGAGAAAGGATGCCACATAATCAGTTAGAAAGATAATAAATGCAAGGCACATTGGTTTAGAAATTAAAGAAAGTTGAAAATATGGGAGCTTTGGACACCACAAGAAAACAAAAAAGAACTTTCACTCCTAACCCTTCTTTCCTTTCTCCTTTATCAAAATGGATAGAACAGAAATTAAGTACTCAGTCCCTGCAGTCAAGAGATTTGAAATGTAGGTTATGTAAAGTTTGGCGATTTTCATAACCGCTGTGAATCTCAGTTTCTTCACCTATAGCATGGGAAAATAATTGATCTTACCTCAGAGAGTTGTTGTGAGGATAAAATAACAAAGTACATGCAAAAGCACTAATCACAAAGATAGGCATATCATAAAGGTTTTTTTTAACTAGCTATTATTATTATCAAATTCCTACTATGTGCCAGATAGAGTAGGGAATACTGATATTAGTAAGATCCTTGACTATAGAGACCATAAAATCCAATGAGAAATGTCAGACATATAAACAATTCAATACACTGTGAATATTCGATAGATACTTAAGCAGAGAAAGAAATAAATACTCCAGCCTGGGGATCAGAAAGACTTCACAGTAGAAATTCCAAATGAGCTGAGCTTCCAAGGACTTGTAATACCTTCCTGAACAGAAAAGGGAAGGGCATTGCAACCATAAGGAATAGCATGTGTGAAAGGCAGTGGGAAAGCACAGTGTGCCTAGAGAAGAGAATGACGTCTAATGTGAATGGAGCATAGGGTGTATGTGGTAGGGCAAAGGGAAAGATGGGTAGGTAAAGAAGGTGGAAAAGAGAGAGGATGGCAACAAATGAAGCCATCTGATGAAGACTGATACGGTATGCTGTAGAGTTTGGCCTCTATCCTGGAGGCAGTTGGAGGCAGACTTCCAACTCTGCTTTTGGCCATAGAGCAATTGTACTGTAAATTGACAAAGCAGAATTTTTATTTACTCATCTACAAGCCAGACATAGCAAATGCACAGATCCCCATGGATATATTCCTCGCCAGGATCTTTAGTAATCAGGCCAGAGAAGGGACGGTGGGATTACACATACCAAAAACAAGTCAACCACGGCACTCAACCCAGCCCATCACCTTACATCACCACATGGCTGAACTTACAGAGGATTTGAGGAGGAAGAAAATTCTCTTAGCTGAAACAAAGGGACACATATCCAAATATTTCTTTCTCTCTCTTCTTACATCCACATACACCAGTTCTGGGCCATTTTACTCAGTTGACATCTGCTCTTCTTTTCAGCACTTGCTTCTCTTGGCTTCTAGGACACCTCATTCTCCTGGTTGTCTTCCTGCCTCCTAGGATGCTCCTTCTCAGTCTCTTTTGCTATTTCATAATATTGGAACCACAGGTTTCAATCTTTGGAACTTTTTTATTCTTCACTCATTCCCTAAGTGCTCTCATGCAAACTTATTACTTTAAATGCCATCAATATGCTAACAATTTCTGAATTCATACCTCTAGCTCAGACCTCTCCCTTGGATTCCAGACTCTGTGTTTGCCTGAGCAATATTTCTACTTGAGATGTCAGGCATCTCAAACTTAAGATGGATAAAAACTAAACTTTTGGTCTTCCAAGCCACATCTGTTCAGTAAACATAAATCACATGAATCCTTTCAACATATAAATCTTTTCATGTCATTCTTCTGCTCAAACCTGTCCAAAAGCTCATCTGTTTATTCATACAGTAAATGTCAAAGTCCTTAAGTTCTCCTGCAAAGTCTTTAACTATCAAATTCCCTCTCCTTTACCTGCCTGACATTGATCTCCAGCTACTCTCCACCTTAATTCTTCCACTCCAGCCACTCTGGCTTCCTTGCTTTTTCTCAAATACATCAAACACAAGGTAGCTTCAAAGACTTTACACTTGCTCTCCCTTCTGCTCAGGATGCTCCTTCCCCAGACGATCAAAGTTCAGGTGTCATTTTCTCAGTTAAGGCTTTCCCAACCACAGTATTTAAAACACTAATTCAGCGCACCTGGGTGGCTCAGTCAGTTAAACATTCAACTCTTGATTTCAGCTCAGGACATGATCTCAGGGTTTTGAGATCAAGCCCTGCATCAGACTCAGTTCTGGATATGAAGCCTGCTTGGGATTCTCTCTCTCCCTCTCTAAAATAAATAAATTAATTAAATAAAATGTTAACTTCATCACCATCAATACCAGGCAACTAGGAACCACACCTATAACCAAAAGAATACCAGAATTATTCAAACTGGCCAATTCTAAACTGTTTATTCTGCTTTGCTTTGTCTTTCCTTCAGAAACTTCAGTAAATGTTCCAACTGAGGCCTTCCCCTCATTCCTACTTCTACCTAACCAACCCTGGTAGTTGCCCTATGGCTCTACATGGTGTGGTGGGTCCCCTTCAATCAAGAAACATAAGTAAAAACCTCTTCTTTCAGTGGCATTAGCCTCTGTATAACATCATTCAGTCATATCACTATGAATTAAATCCCAGTTATAATTTTAAAACACCTAGAAATCCCCACTCATAGGATTTATCTTCACTCGACCTGACTCAGGAGCTCAATCAATGTGAACAGTCTTTTCTACAGAGCATTTACTGAAAAAAAATCTGTGGCAATTATTTAATATTACAGCTGCCTTAGTTAGGATTAACAGCTGCAGCAAACAAGAAACTAACTAAAAAACTTCAAAAAAATATTTTTTTAAGGCCAAGTAATGAGATGTCCATAGGAGGCCTTGAAAGCCCTCAATATTCTTGGGAACCTAGAAGGCGAAGTGCATGCACTGTACTCTGTACATGCCCAGGAAAGACCTGAGAAGGCCCTTATCTCTGACCTTTGACTGAGCTTGAAACTCTGACGAGTAGGAAGTGAAAGTTGAGGCAGAGCTGTAACTACCAGAATGTGGAAATTGTGCCAAACGTGCACCAGAACTCTTCAGCAAAGGCAGGGAGAATTGTCAGTTCAAAGCATGTTCACAGAAATGCCTAATCTTTAGTTGACCACTAAGCTAACTGAGAAGAACTTCAGAGACCACACATGACCAAAAAATAGTGACTTCATAGAATTAGTTCAGAAAAATTACTACAACAGCAAACTTCAACAACAACAAAGATAAACAACATAAGCCACAGGAAAGGGGGAAATCTGGTTTTCAGAATTGCCACAATTTATTATTTTAAGTGTCCAATTTTCAACAAAACATTGTGAGACATCAAAAGAAACAGGAAAGTATGTCCATACACACACACACAGTAGAAACTGTTTTTGAGGAAGTCTGGACTGTGGACTTACCCAACAAAGATTTTAAAGCAGCTGTGTTGAAAGTCTCCAAGACCACCCTCTGGCTCATGATTCCTAGAGGGACTCAGAGAACTCAAATAAGCTATTATACTCATGGTTACATCTTATTACAGAGAAAAAGAAACAGATTAAAATCAGGGATGGAGGGTGCCTGCCTTCAGCTCAGGTCATGATCCTGTAGTCCTGGGATCAAGTCCTGCATCCGGCTCTCTGCTCCACAGGGAGTCTGCTTCTCCCTTCGACCCTCCCCCTTCTCATGCTCTCTCTCTCCCTCTCTCTCACCCTCTCACTCTCTCTCTCTCAAATAAGTAAATTTAAGAATCTTAAAATCACGAATGGAAAAAAAAACACATAGGACAGGTGCAGGAGAGACAAGCTTCTAGTTGTCTTTCCCCAGTGGAATTACATGGACAATGCTTAATTTTCCCAACAGTGACTGTGACAACGTGTGCTGACTATTGCCCATCAGTGAAGCTCTCCCAAGTTTTGGAGTCCAAGGCTTTTATTGGAAGTCATTCATGTCATCTCAATAATACAGAAAGGGCACTTGGCAAAATTGGATCTCCAGTTAGGATAAAATACTCAACAGACTAGGAATAGAGAGGAACCCCTCAGTCTGATCATGGAACTCTGGGGAAAAAAAAAAAACAGAATTAACATCATACTTAATAGTGAAAGACTGAATGTTTTCCCCCTAATGATCAGGAATAAGACAAAGATGTCCACTCTCACCATTTATATTCAACATTGTACTGGAGGTTCTAGCCAGGGACATTAGACAAGAAAAACAAATAAAAGGCATCAGATTGAAAATAAAGAAATAAAATTATCTTATTCACAGATGACATGGCCATGTATACAGAAAGTCCTAAGTAATACACACACACACACACACACACACACACATTATTAGATCTAATAAATGCATTCTACAGGTTGCAGGATATAAGATCAGTTTATGAAAATCCCTTATATTCCTTGGGACGCCTGGGTGGCTCAGTTGGTTAAGCAGCTGCCTTCGGCTCAGGTCATGATCCCAGCGTCCTGGGATCGAGTCCCACATCGGGCTCCTTGTTTGGCAGGGAGCCTACTTCTCCCTCTGCTTCTGTCTACCACTCTGTCTGCCTGTGCTCTCTCTCTCTCTAATAAATAAATAAATAAAAATATTTAAAAAAAAAAAAAGAAAATCCCTTATATTCCAATGTACTAGCAATGAACAATACAGATACAAAGTCAAGACTTCTAATAGCATCTAAACAAACAAAATACTTAGAAAAAAATTAGCAAAAGAGGTGCAAGACTTACACACTGAAAACTGCAAAACATTGTTCAAAGCAAATAAAGGACATCTAACAAAATGGAAAGTCATGTTTACAAACTTGGAAGTCTTGCTATTACTAACATTTGTAATACTCCTCATATTGATCCACACATTCAATGCAATCCCTATGAAAATCTCAGCAACCACTTTTGCAGAAATTGACAAGTTAATCTAAAATTCATATAGCAACACAAGGGACCTAGAAAAGCCAAATCAATCTTGACAAAAAATAAAATTGGAAACCTTGCAGATTTCCAAACTTAATACAAAGCTACAATAATCAAAATGGTGTGATACTGACATAAGAACAGACATATAGATCAATGGAATAAAATTGAGAATCTAGAAAGAAGCCCTTGCATTTATGGTCAACTGATTTTCAACAAGGATGCCAAGAAAATTCAATGGGGAAGAAATAATCATTTTAACTAATAGTGCTGGAGCAATTGGATATCTATATGTGAAAGAACGAAGTTGTACCTTATCCCTCATATCATCTATAAGAATTAACTTAGAATGAACATATATGTGCAACTCTTATAAAACTCAACACATGGACTGAGTAGTATAATGAACATAACTGAAGATAAATATGGGCCAAGTGGTGCTCCTAGAACACAGTATGAAAGGACAACATGTTAATTGTACAAAATAAACTTCAAGAAATATGTCGACTGGATTCAGAAGTTTAGAACTCATTTAACAGGATTTCTGGAAATAAAGCAGAGAATAATAGCAGACAGAATGTAGGAGAAAAAATAACCAGTGAAATGAAAGAAGAAAATTTCTCAGAACTAAAGAAAGATATCAATTTTCCCATCCAAAGACTCTAAATAAATATGAATTTTCAGAATTCCTAGGAAAAGAAAAAAATTCTAAAAGCTTCCAAATGAGGATGATGTAAGAAGAAGGGAGGATTAAAAGATCCCCTACAAAGGACTGAGAATTAGAATTTTATCAGAATTGTCATCAATTTTAGATTCCAGACATAAGGGAGCAGCATCTTCCCAGTTCTAAGGGGAAATGATTAAACAAACAAGTACTATTAGTATGCTAAAATGTTCACTTTTACAAACTTGGTATAATACAAACTTAAGTATAAAATAATACAATTGGGATTCATTGAAAAATTAAGGGACACTATTCCATTTGTTCAACATATATGTGTTGATTCCCTACTATATGGCAGGCAATATTGCAGTTACCAGCAATGCAAAGGTGAACAAGATACAATCTATTCTCATTTTTCTTGGGTTCTGTATTTGTAAATATGACTCCTTGCTAAAATTTATTTGTGACCCTAAAATCAATACTCATGCTCAGTTGCAGGCATGCACAGATTGAGACATCTTATATGCACATTTCCAGTGAGGAAGATTTTTTTATTTATTCACTTGAGAGACAGAGAGAGCAAACAATAGCATCAGCAGGGAAGAGGGTCAGAGGGAGAGGGGGAACAGACTCCCTGTGTGCAGGGTTGCCAACATGGGACTGGATCCCAGGATCACAGGATCATGACCTGAGCCAAAGTCAGATGGCTAACTAACTGAGTCACCGAGGCACCCCAAGACACTGCCTTCTCATTTCATCTTCCATACTGTAAACTAGAGTCTGTTTCATGGTTTATTTAGTGCCATATTTTTCTCATTTTTGTGCCCTTTTTTTTAGGGGGTGGTGTTTAAAATGGCCACCAAGCATCACGCTGTAGTATTATCTAGTATTCCTGAGCTCAAGAAGGCTGTGATGTGCCCTTATGGAGAAAATTCAGGTGTTAGATAAGTTTCATTCAGGCCTGATTTGTAGTGCTGTTGACTGTGAGTTTAATGCTAATAAATTATCAATATATATTATATAAGGTGCATTGAAACAGAAACAGAGTAAAAACAAGCTTATGGATTGATCAGTTGCTGAAAATACTGTGACCAAAGACTTACAGGAACCTGATCCTGTATTTCCTCCAGGAGCAAAGCTTTAGTATTCATTAATTCAGTGTTCACATGACCTTATAGAAATAACAACTATAAATTATGACAGTAGACTAAATATTGTTTGCCCTCAAATACAGCACAAACTTCTAAAAATGTACATACTTTTGCATAAATAAAACTACTTAAATCATCTAAAAGCCTGAAAAAACTTCCAACTATATTCTTGAAACTATCCCAGCTGCTTTGTCTCTTCTTTCAATATCAAAAATGTTCAAAACACAATCTACCAGTTCTGGACTTTTTAAATTCCTAAAAAAAAAAATGCTAAGTTTTATGTATGAGATTGCATTAGTCATCTTTTTTTTTTTAAGGTTTTATTTATTTATTTATTTGACAGAGATCACCAGTAGGCAGAGAGACAGGCAGAGAGAGAGAGGGAGGAAGCAGGCTCCCCGCGGAGCGGAGAGCCCGATGCGGGGCTCGATCCCAGGACCCTGAGATCACAACCCGAGCTGAAGACAGCGGCTTTAACCACTGAGCCACCCAGGCATTAGTCATCTTTTAAAGCCCATTGTATTTCTTCTTTATTTAAAAATCATCAAATAAATAAATTAACAAATAATCATTATAAATTATTGTTTTGGATGTTTTTAGACTTTCTGTAGGAGTCTCACATCATCCATTTTATGAGGGAGGAAATTTCTATTTTTTTAATCTTTAATATAGTCAACCATTTTCATCTTTTTAAATAAATTAGCCAATAATTAACTAGTAAGAAGTGGCAACACACAAGCAAATAAAATTAATAGAACAAAAAGTGGAGGATAAGAAATGGTGGGTTTAATGAAGACAAACTGGGTAACTTTATCTTCATATTAATTTTTACAAAATATATTTTATTTGAATTTGGTTTTTACTCTTAAGAAATAGAACAGAATCATCAAGAGATAACCTTTTCTTGTAATTATTCTCCCTCATTTGCATATTTGAAAAGACTTGCTTCTGTCAACCACTTATCTGTACTACTAAGGTTTATGAGAGAGCTAAAACACAAGGATTAATGAGAATTCATTCTAACATATTTTGAAGACATTGCTATTCTTTCAGTCTTTGAACAATAAAACAACTAAGCATGCAGACCATTTTGTTAATATAGGGAGTCAAGGTTCAAGTGTGAGAGAGTGGAAAAGGAATTCTAAAATACTTCAACTATTTTTAAATGTACCTAATTGGGAGCACCTGGGTGGCTCAGTGGGTCGAAGCCTTTGCCTTCAGCTCAGGTTGTGATCCCGGAGTCCTGGGATCGAGCCCTGAATCGGGCTCTCTGCTCAGCAGGGAGCTTGCTTCCTCCTTTCTCTCTGTCTGCTTCTCTGCCTACTGTGATCTCTATCTGTCAAATAAATAAATAAATAAATCTTTAAATGTACCTAATTGTTGTGAGAAATAAGAGGATCATCATTCCCAGTTTGCTAGGGACGACTGACCAGTATATATCAGCATAGTTCTTAATATTACTTCCTTTCACTGGCAAAAGTGTCTTGGCAATGAGGGACATGTGGAGAAAAGGATGGAAAGAAGGGGACGAATATGATTCTCTTTTTGGAGGGGTGGGTATTGAGAGAGGAAGAGAGAGAATCTGAGGCAGACTCCCCACTGAGTGCAGAGCCCAATATGGAGCTCAATCCCATGACCTGGAGATCACGACCTGAGCCAAAATCAGGAGTCAGATGCTTAAATAACTGAGCCATCCAGGTGCCTCCATGATTCTCTTTTATATTTCACCATCCTCTCATGTGATATTCCCAGTGTTTTACTGTTGTTCTGCTCTGGCCCAGGATAACAGATTTTTAAAAACCCAATTCCAAAGCTGCTTCTTTTTATTGAGGAGTAAAATGGAAAGATTTTTATAATTTCATGTGACAGTACCAGAACCAGTTTGTTTAATCTGATATAAAATTATAAGATAAATTTTTTGTTGGTTGGATCACCCAATCATAAATATTATAATGCATCATAAGAGCAATTGCAAAAATAAGGGTAGAAACAGACTTCTGTGTCTGATCTCATCAACAGCTCGGTCAAAAGGAAAATTTGGTCATCTGTGTCAACAGGAGAATTCCAGGCCTTATTCATTTTCTACTTTTTTTTTCTTTAAGTTTTAGTTAAGTAATTGCTACATCCTGTGTGGGGTTTGAACACATGACCCTCCCATCAAGATTTTCATGCTCTTCCGACTAAGTTGGGCAGGTGCCCCCATTTTCTACTTTATATCATGAGTAAAAGTACATATTTTATATCCCATTCAAATCATAAGCTCTTTGAGTACTGAGTTCTTATCGGATTCTCCTTCATAACTTTTGCAGAGCCTTTGCACGTAGTTGAGAATATAGTAACTGTAAGTCATAGGCACCCAATAGAAAATAAAGCAGCTTAGTTTCAAATCCAGGTCTAGACAGAAAACATAAAAAGCTTTGTCCTTTTCTGATACCATCATAGAACCATAAACTAGTTACTCATTTTGTACAACCATACTGAGTGTTCTATGAGCGACAGCAGGTCTTACACATGTAAGATTTAAGTTAACACTTGGCTTTAGGTTAGAAATAATTTCAGCTCCCCAAATTGTGTTCCTGACTCATGTTTTTCTCCCACTCAATCCCATTCCATTACTCTCACCATCTCAAACTTTTACCTTCTTGGTTCTTCTCCACAAAGAAAAATTACCCAGAGCCCTTTAATCATATGATATCAGAGTAGTCTCCTGGTGGTATCTCCCCACCTCCAGGAAGGAAAAACATACTATACCCACAGAATCTCTCTGATTAGAATTCAAATTGATAATTAGTTTGTTTTAATCAAATGTTTTCCATCAACATCCCTGTTGATATTAAACTACTGAAAAGCTTCAATACTTCAAAGTACCTGTGTAACAGCTTGTCACTGTCTTCCTAGTGCTGACCTCATCATGGCCAGGTGCACTCAGACAACACTGGTATGTAAAGTCATCTATTGGGTCATCCTGGCCTTGTTCTCCAGCATCTGGACCTCTTAGAGTAAAAGTAATATCCAAAGAATAAGAAAGTAATATCCAGAAAATTTATTAATAAATGTTGTTCTATGTATTCCCAAAGAATGTTCCTCAGAAAAATGGTCCCCAGTGATGTTCCACGAAAGAAGGAGGAGGAGGAGGAGGGAGAGGAGGACGAGGAGGAGGACAGGGAGGAGGACAAGGAGGTGAAGAAGGGGAAGAAGGAGAAAGGGAAGGAAAAAAGAAGAAAAGGAGGAGAAGGAAGGAAGGGAGAAGGGAGGGAAGGGAAAAGAAAGAAGAAAGAGTCTTGGCGTTAAAAAAAAGTAAGAAAAAATGGCATACCTTATATTTATTTGCAGATTGACAAGAGATTTTCACAGCCATTATATCCCGAAGGGCAGGAATGAGGCCTCTGTGATGCCCCAAGGGCTAGTACAGTGTGTTGATTAAAAAAAAATTAAATGCATATGTTCAATACTAAATAATCAGAAGAACTACAGTTTGAAACATTTTTTTTTCAGTTTTGTTTCACTCAAGGGTTACCCAAATGTATCTGAACACAGATTCCTTTTTTTTTTTTTTTTTTTGAAGAATTAATGTTTTGTGGATTGTGTTCTGAGAAATGTTGATAGGCACAGTAAGTCAAACAAAAGCAAATCTATTTTGCTCTAAAAGTTAGGAAATATTTTGTTTGAATTCTCTGGAACCTTGACTGGCCCTGAAGGCACTTATACTTTATCCAGTGGTCTGAGTAATTCCAATTAGAGAGGGATGTTCAAGAGGGAAGTAGAAACTTTAAAAATCTTTTAAATTTTGTTCAGTTTCCTGACATTATGGTAAAATTAATGAGCTCAATTGTAGGATATGGTCTAGCTCTGAGTTCTCTAACAGTCTATTTTCCTCAAACTGTGTAAATACCAATTTAACCATCTTTATCAGATTTTTTAGATAAAAATACAATTCTTTATCCCAATGTCAATATAATTTCTTAAAGGCTAAGAACAATAACAACAAAATCTTGAACATTACTCAGTGACCTAGTTCTATAAGCATAGAAAGAACTAAGAATCCCCAAAATTTTCGAATTCAAAAATCTGAGTTTTCTATTTTTAAAAGCCTTTGAAACCAAATGTTTAATAAGACGATACTTTTTTTTTTTAGATTTTATTTATTTATTTGTTAGAGAGAGAGAGAGAGAGCAAGCACAGGCAGACAGAGTGGCAGGCAGAGGCAGAGGGAGAAGCAGGCTCCCTGCCAAGCAAGGAGCCCGATGTGGGACTCGATCCCAGGACGTTGGGATCATGACCTGAGCCAAAGGTAGCTGCTTAACCAACTGAGCCACCCAGGCGTCCCTGAAACCAAATGTTAAAAGAAATGGATTGCAGTCTTTCAAAAATGTTGAAGTGATCTTGTGCATATATCAGGATTTTTTTAAATTTACCCAAAGTTTGCTTACCTCCAGTTCTTCAAAGGAGATTCAGATGCCATCAGTTTTCAAGTAGATGTATCATCAAGACTATTGGCCCTACTTGGGACAAGAATTATATATTTTTTAAAGATTTTTATTTTATTTATTTATTTGACAGACAGAGATCACAAGTAGGCAGAGAGGCAGGCAGAGAGAGATGGGGAAACAGGCTCCCCGCCGAGCAGAGAGCCCCATGCGGAGCTCGATCCCAGGATGCTGGGATCATGACCTGAGCTGAAGGCAGAGGCTTTAACCCACTGAGCCACCCAGACGCCCCAAGAATTATATTTTTAAAAATATACAAATAAACAAAAAAGCAGAGTATCAATCTAGATTCCAAGAAGTTCATCATCTTCTAGAATCCTTATAGATAGGAAAGTATAAATGCAAAGGTTGAACAGACCTGACTCAGCTGAAGCAAGTTGGTTATCAGTCTGAGCCTCAGTTGTCCCTTTGTGAAACAGGCATAATTATAGAGCTTACTTCATAGATTATTGTAAAACTGATAGAAAAGGGCTTAGCATATAAAAAATCACTCCTTAGATTTTATTCTTAGCCCAAGCCCCTACTTTTCGGAAGTTGAAAATAAGATCCAGACAAAATAAAGAATGTGTCCAAAGCAGCATAGCTAGTTAGTATCAGAGCACGAATTGTAACTTACATTTCCCAATACTGATCCAGTTATCTCTCCACCATATCATAAAAACAAAAGATAGCAGTGGGGAAAATAACTTGCAAACACATAAAACTTGAAGTACAAAGGAACTGTAAATCGATACAACTGTGAGAAACAATTGATTTAAGGAAACACATGAATGAGTGAAATGGTCATATCCTACACTGGTCAGGATAGCTACACAGGAATACTTCTAAGTCATATTTTGGTAAGGGGCGCCTGTGTGGCTCAGTTGGTTAAACATCTGCCTTTGGCTCAGGTCATGATCCCAGAGTCCTGGGATCAAGCCTGCTTTTCCTTCTCCTGCCTGCTGCTCTCCCTGCTTTTACTCTCTTGCTCTCGCTCTCTCTCTGTCAAATAAAGAAATTAAATCTTTTTTTAAAAATTAAAAAAAATCAGGGACGCCTGGGTGGCTCAGTTGGTTAAGCAGCTGCCTTCAGCTCAGGTCATGATCCCAGTGTCCTGGGATCGAGTCCTACATCGGGCTCCTTGCTTGGCAGGGAGCCTGCTTCTCCCTCTGCCTCTGCCTGCCTCTTTCTCTGCCTGTGCTCGCTCTCTCTCTCTCTAACAAATAAATAAATAAAATCTTTAAAAAAAAAATTTTAAAAATCAGACTTTGATGAAAAGTGGGAAACATGGGGAAAGGCTGGGTGGCTCAGTCAGTTAAGTAGCTCACTCCTGAATTCTGATGAGGTCATGATGTCAGGGTGGTGAAACTGAGCCCTGCATCAGGCTCTGCATGCAGTAGGGAGCTGGAGTGTGCTCAAGATTCTGTCCCTCTTCTTCTGCCCCTCCCCCTGCTTGTGTGCTCTCTCACTCTCTCTCTCTCTCTCTGTGTCTCTAAAATAAACAAATCTTTTTTAAAAAGTGGGAAATGTAGAAAGAAGGAATAGTGGGTAGAAAGAAGAGACATAGCAGACATTTGAAAGCTGTAAATGATCTACATGCTAAGACCTGCAAACAAGTCCTATACACTGAGACTAAGGCAACTTGGAGTAACGATGACCAATATTTAATGAGGACTCACCACATGTCAGGCACTCTTCTTACCTCTACCCAAATACAGGAAGCAAAGGAAGTAGGTACTAGTATGATTTTAACTTTCAAGTGAAGAAATGAAGGTTGACTATATCGCCTACAGCCAAATATTTAATAAGTGTCACAGCCAAGACTTAAATCCTAGCAGTCTAACATTAGGCCCCAACCCAATTATTATACTAGAATGGAAAGGAGGGAGAGAAGAAAAGCAAGGAAAATGACGACTTCTAAATGTTTTTTTCTTTCCTTTGAAGGCTCAAAATTAAAATGTATTAAAGATAGAGATGTATTTTTGCAAACATGTATTTATGTGTACATCCATGTAAATAACTGCATACACAATTTTTATCAATTTCCCGGTATACTTTAGGGAAACTAAACACACACACACACACACACACACACACACACACAAACTTGCATACTACTTTCAAGTCAAAACAACCAAATTATGAGAGCAGAGCTTTCCGTGTTTTACAAAAGTTGAATAAACAATCTGGTATGAGAAATCATGTGAATCCAAAGATTCCAAACATAATCACAATTGATTTTTAAAACTCAGCCCTATCTGATTGCATTTATAAGTGGTAAAGATCCAATAGCATGAAACTATAAAATGGTGAAAGGTACAAATTAATCAACAACAAAGGGAACAAGAGATTGATACATTATATCACAAGACTTAACAAAACCGGCAAATTCAGCTTTAAGGTGTTAAAATATGGTCAACCTGCCATGTCGATTAACTAGAGTAGAGTAGTGAAGAACACAGACTCTGGGATCGCACAAACCCGTTTCTATCCCAGATCCATAATTCACTGGCCACGTGAGCACAGGCATATTACTTCATTTTGCTAAATCTCATTTTCTTTATAAGCGGAGGGCAAAGATAATATCTATTTCACATACAATAATACACATAGAGTGCTTGTCACAGGGAATGCCACACAGGAAGCATTCAAATTAATTTTAGCACTACATAGATTATATTTTGCTTTGATATTTAGAACTTTTCAAATACTACAAGTGACAAATTGAATAAATTATATTTAGTTCTCATTCTCTTTGAACACTTCATGACCCATTTGACCCTTTGACTTCTCCTTGACCTTCACCCCGCCTTCCTTAACTTAACTTCTGTATTATGAGCTATATTGTCTTCCCCATCTCTGCGGTTCCAGTTATTCATTTCTTTCTTCTCCTATTCCCTCAGATTAGCCCTCAGCATTCTTTTCTCTCTTCATACCCTCCCCCCCACACACAAACCCATCCACTGTCATAATTGCCTTAATCACATCCAGGTAGATAACAACCAGCCCTGCCTCCATACTGACTCCTCAAACGCACTCCTCGCACATATCCAGCTGGCTCGAGACCTTTCTGTGTGATTGTCATGCTATTTGCTTTCACTTGTCATGACTGGAATGCCACTCACAGCCGACCTCACTGTGGCCTCTCTATCTCATCATCCATCTTTCCAAACAAAAGGAACAAACTCTCACCTTAAGTAGAAAATGAATTGACTACAAGGCTGTATGGGCTAGCTCACAGGATCTGTCAGATGGTTGGAGAACCAGCCTCAGAAAATAGGCAGAAACCAAAGGGAGCAAATAAACACAGCCACAACCCCACCAGAGACCCAGGCTGCTGACAATGCTGCCAAACACTCACTCCCATGCTATTGGGCTCACAACTCTGCCTCCCCCCAAAATTACCTCTAACCACTCATTGGCCCCTTTTATCACTTTCTCAAGAACCAAAGCTCCAGATGAGAGCATCCAATGTGCCCAGCCTAGATCACAAAGTTACACTTCAGCTACTCAGTGTAGAAACTGAGTAGAGAGAGGTTATCTGTTCCCACATACAGACTTCTGGCTCTCCTGTCAAGATAGGACCCTACCTTCCTACTTTAAGATCCTTTCAAAATTCAAAGAGCATTTGGGCATTGGACAGCCAAAAATAACATATATCTCTATAACTTCCTATAAAACTAGCTTCCCTATCTGACCACATTACTTTTGTTTCATCCCATGATATGGGGATATGCGTACCCCCCCATTATCAATCTGTTTTGGGGTTCTATAAAACTCTTCATACTGTGCCTATCCTAGTCCACTATCGCATCTCCTCATATGGTGCTTCTGAATGATCTTCTCCCTGGCCCCTGACTCTAGGTTCTTTTCTTGTATTGGCCATTTGCTCTTTCAGTATAGTGCTCTGATTTTCTTCAGATAATTACCTCTCCTTTGTCACATCTGAGACTGTTAATCAAGGTGACCTGACCCCTAACCCAACAGCAATTCCATGACCCAAGATAGACCAGCACATGTTTCTTCTTGGAGTATAGATAATGACCAGATATAATACAAAGACTGATATGGTCATATATAATTTATTTCAGGTAAAACATTATAATAGTTCTGTACCTTAATTCCTTCTACCTGGAGTGGGCAATAGTTTAAGCCACCCAAGTCTGTGGTACTTTATTTCTATAGCCCTAGTAAATTATTTTTCTGGATTTAGCCTCCACATTCCCTTACAAAAATAATTTTCTCCAAAAGAAATGGGTAATTACACCACTATTTTTATTTTTATTCACACTTGGAATTTTTTGTAATAAGGAATTTTTCTCAATCCTAACAGATTTCTTCTAGGAACTTAAAAGGCAGATTCAAGGGGTGCCTGGGTGGCTCTAGGGTTAAGCCTCTGCCTTCAGCTCAGGTCATGATTTCAGGGTCCTGGGATCGAGCCCCACATCTGGCTCTCTGCTCAGTGGGGAGCCTGCTTCCCTCTTCTCTCTGCCTGCCTCTCTGCCTACTTGTGATCTCTGTCAAATAAATAAATAAAATCTTTTAAAAAAAAAATAAAAAGCAGATTCTAAATTTTGTATGGCCAAAGGCAAAAACAATCTGGAGAAGAAGAACAAACTGTGGGAAATTGCCCTATCAAATATCAAGATTTATTTTGAAGTTATTTTAATTAAACAATGTCTTATGAACACAAAGATGAACAAATCTCTTTTTGTGTATGATCAACTGAACAGAATTAAAGTGCCAAAAACAGAACCACACATGTATGGTATCTCAATATCTGGCAGAGACAACTCTCAGGTAACTGAAGGAACAATTTTTCAGAAAAATGATACTGGGGTACCTGGGTGGTTCAGCTGGTTAAGCCTCTAACTCTAGTTTTAGCTCAGGTCATTATCTCAGGATTAGGAGATGGAAACTGAATTAGGCTCCACACTCAGGGAGGAGTTGGGTTCAGACCCTCTCCTTCCCCTTCTGCTCCTCCCCCATTCTCTCTCTCTCTCATAAATCAGTTAATCCATCAATCTTCAAAAAATGATGCTGGGACAGCTGGTATTCCACATGGAAAAAATAAAGGTAAAATCAAATCCCTACTTTATGCCATATATAAAAATCAAATTCTAATGGATTAAAAACATGTATGTGATAAAAAACTTTAAAAACTTTTAGAGGAAAATATAGGAGACTATCTTCTGACCTTGAGGTTAGCAAGTGATTTCTTAAATGAGATGAAGACTATTAAGGAAAAGACTTATAAATTCTACTATAAGATTAAGAGCTTTTCATTAAAAGACACCATAAAAAGAATGACAAGAAAAACCACAAACTTTTGAGGATAACTGCAACACAAATAACTAACAGAGGATTAGTTACCAGAATACATCAAGAATGTCTCTGAATCGATAAGAAAAAGTCAAAACAACCCAATAGAAAAATTTCCAAAATATATGGGACAATCATTGCACTATAAAAGGAAGCTAACAGCCCAATAAATATGAAAATGCCCTCAGCTCCAATAATAACAGAGAAATATAAACTAAGGCCATGATGAAGCATATTATATGCCCACTAGATTAAGAGAAATTATGGAAGATAATAATAATAAATATTGACAAGAATTCTGCTATGTGAGATTACAATTTGGTGCAATTACTTTAGAAAATAATTTGGCATTATCTTGTAAAGTTGATCATTCACATTCCTACAATCCAGCAATTTAACTCCTAGGTATATATCCTAGAGAAACCAAGAAACATGTTTAAAAATATTCATGGAAGTGTTCCCTAGAGCAAAAATAGTAGATCTAACAAAAAATATCCGATAACAAAAGGTTGGATGGGGCGCCTGGTGGCTCAGTGGGTTAAGCCTCTGCCTTCTGCTCAGGTCATGTTCTCAGGGTCCTGGGATCGAGCCCCGCATCCGGCTCTCTGCTCAGCAGAGAGCCTGCTTCCTCCTCTCTCTCTCTCTGCCCGCCTCTCTGCCTACTTGTGATCTCTGTCAAATAAAATATTTTTTAAAAAAGGTTGGATAAATTGTAATATGTTGACACATTGGATTATTATGTAGCAATAAAATGGAATGAACCACAGATACATACAACCACAAGGAGTAAAATGTTAAAAACAACCGTGAGTGGGAAAAAGGCAGACCACAGAACTAAATTGAGTATGATATTTTATAAAGCTCATAAGCAAGCAAAACTGAACAATATGTTGTCTAAGGAAACATACATATATGTAATTTATTGCTAATACAAATACAAGCAAAGAAAGGATAAACATAAACTTCAAGATAGAATTTATCTGGCTGGGATAGAGAAGACGAGGCCCAGACTAAGAAGGAAAGTGTCCTAAAGTATCCTGAAAGAACACAGATAGTTTCAAAGGCATTGTAATATTCCATTTCTTAAATTATACTGGTAGGTGCAATAGTGTTTATTCTGTGGTTGTGCATCAACTCTTACCTAGATAATGAATGAATCCCTTTTTTTGTACCTAATATTACATAAAAAAAAAAATTAAGGAAAACATGTCCACATTCTGAGATGAGATAGGTTAGTTTTATGGTTACGTTCTTTGTATTTAAGGCACTAATACTTATAGAAATTATCTGATGTATTACAAGGAGATGATTCTTTAAATTCATTTATTTTCCAAGAAGCTACTACATTCATTTACTATTGCTCCATAACACATTACCACAAACAAAGCAGCCTAAAAAAACATCCATTTATTAGCTCATAGTTCTATGGGTCCAAAATCTAATCATGATCTAATAAAGTTCCTTGTTTAGGATCTCAAGGAACGGACTAAAATCAAGGTGTTGGCTGAGCTAAATTTCATTCTGGTGGTTCTGGGGAAGAATCTGCTGCTAAATTTTTTCAGATTGTTGACTAAATTCTGGTCATTGTTGTTGTAGAACTGAGGTCCACAGTTACTGTCAGGCGGGGGCCACTCTTAGCTCTAGGAGGCTTCCCATATGTGTAGTCAGCAAAGAGAAACTAGCTCACATGGAATTCCTTTCACACTTCAAATCTCCTACCAGAAAGAGCTTATCCCATTAAAGGGCTCATCTGATTAGATCAGGCCCACCTGGATCATTTCCCTATTTTTTTTTAATTTTTTTTTTTTATTTTTCTATAAACGTATAATGTATTATTGGGCCCAGGGGGACAGGTCTGTGAATTGCCAGGTTTACACACTTCACAGCACTCACCATAGCACATACACTCCCCAATGTCCATAACTCCACAACCCTCTCCCTCCACCCCTCCTCCCGGCCACCCTCAGTTTGTTTGTTTGACATTAAGAGTCTCTTATGGTTTGTCTCCCTCCCAATCCCATCAAGTTTCATTTTTTTCCTACCACCCAACCCCCCACATTGCATCTCCACTTTCTCCTATCAGGGAGATCATATGATAGTTGTCTTTCTCAGATTGACTTATTTCACTAAGCATCATACCCTCTACTTCCATCCATGTCATTGCAAATGGCAAGATTTCATTTCTTTTGATGGCTGCATAGTATTCCATTGTATATATATATACCACCTCTTCTTTATCCATTCATCTGTTGATGGATATCTAGGTTCTTTCCATAGTTTGGCTGTTGTGGACATTGTGGCTATAAACATTCAGGTGCATGTGACCCTTCAGATCACTACGTTTGTATCTTTAGGGTAAATACCCAGTAGTGCAATTGTTGGGTCATAGGGTAGCTCTATTTTCAACTTTTTGAGGAACCTCCATGCTGTTTTCCAGAATGGTTGCACCAGCTTCCATTCCCACCAACAGTGTAGGAGGGTTCCCCTTTCTCCCACATCCTCGCCAGCATCTGTCATTTCCTGAATTGTTCATTTTAGCCATTCTGACTGGTGGGAGGTGGTATCTCATTGTGGTTTTGATTTGTATTTCCCTGATGCCCAGTGATGTGGAGCACTTTTTCATGTGTCTGTTGGCCATCTGGATGTCTTCTTTGCAGAAATATCTGTTCATTTCCCCTGCCCATTTCTTGATTGGATTATTTGTTCTTTGGGTGTTGAGTTTGCTAAGCTCTTTATAGATTTTGGATACTAGCCCTTTATCTGATATGTCATTTGCAAGTATCTTCTCCCATTCTGTCAGTTGTCTTTTGGTTTTGTTGACTGTTTCCTTTGCTGTGCAAAAGCTTTTGATCTTGATGAAGTCCCAATAGTTCATTTTTGCCCTTGCTTCCCTCGCCTTTGGCGTTGTTCCTAGGAAGAAGTTGCTGCAGCTGAGGTCAAAGACGTTGCTGCCTGTGTTCTCAAGGATTTTGATGGATTCCTTTCTCACAGTGAGGTCCTACATCCATTTTGAGTCTATTTTCGTGTGTGGTATAAGGAAATGGTCCAATTTCATTTTTCTGCAAGTGGCTGTCCAATTTTCCCAACACCATTTCTTAAAGAGGCTGTCTTTTTTCCATTGGACATTCTTTCCTGCTTTGCCGAAGATTAGTAGACCATAGAGTTGAGGGTCTATTTCTGGGCTCTCTGTTCTGTTCCTTTGATCTATGCATCTGTTTTTGTGCTAGTACCGTATTGTCTTGATGATGACAGCTTTGTATTAGAGCTTGAAGCCTGGAATTGTGATGCCACCAACTTTGGCTTTCTTTTTCAATTTTTCAATATCCCTCTGGCTATCCAAGGTCTTTTCTGGTTCCATACAAATTTTAGGATTATTTGTTCCATTTCTTTGAAAGAAAAGGATGGGATTTTGATAGGGATTGCATTAAATGTGTAGATTGCTTTAGGTAGCATAGATATTTTCACAATATTTGTTCTTCGAGTCCATGAGCATGGAATGTGTTTCCATTTCTTTGTGTCTTCCTCAATTTCTTTCATGAGCATAAAGTATAAACTACTTTATAGTTTTCTGAGTATAGATTCTTTGCCTCTTTGGTTAGGTTTATTCCTAGGTATCTAGTGGTTTGGGGTGCACTTGTAAATGGGATTGACTCCTAAACTTCTCTTTCTTCTGTCTTGTTTTTGGAGTAAAGAAATGCAACTGATTTCTGTGCATTGATTTTATATCCTGACACTTTACTGAATTACTGTACACGTTCTAGCAGATTTGGAGTGGAGATTTTTGGGTTTTCCACATATAGTGTCATATCATCTGCAAAGAGTGATACTTTGACTTCTTTGCCAATTTGGATGCCTTTAATTACTTTTTGTTTTCTGATTGCTGAGGCTAGGACTTCTAGTACTATGTTGAATAGCAGTGGTGATAATGTACATCCCTGCTGTCTTCCTGACCTTAGTGGAAAAGCTCTCAGTTTTTCTCCATTGAGAATGATATTTGTGGTGCATTTTTCATAGATGGCTTTGATAATGTTGAGGTATGTGCCCTCTATCCCTACACATTGAAGAGTTTTGATCAGGAAGAGATGCTGTACTTTGTCAAATGCTTTTTCACCATGTATTGAGAGTATCATATGGTTCTTGTTCTTTCTTTTATTAATGTATTGTATCACATTGATTGATTTGCAGATGTTGAACCAACCTTGCAGCTCAGGAATAAATCCCACTTGGTCCAGGTGAATAATCCTTTTAATGTTCTGTTGGATCCTATTGGCTAGTATTTTGGTGAGAATTTTCGCATCCATGTTCATCAAGGATATTGGTCTGTAATTCTCTTTTTTGATGGGATCCTTGTCTGGTTTGGGGATCAAGGTGATGCTGGCCTCATAAAATGAGTTTGGAAGTTTTCCCTTCATTTCTATTTTTTGGAACAGTTTCAGGAGAATAGGAATTAATTCTTCTTTAAATGTTTGGTAGAATTCCCCTAGAAAGCCGTCTGGCCCTGGGTTTTTGTTTGTTCGGAGATTTTTGATGACTGTTTCAATCTCCTTACTGGTTATGGGCCTATTCAGGTTTTCTATTTCTTCCTGGTTCAGTTTTGGCAGTTTATATGTCTCTACAAAAGTATCCATTTCTTCCAGATTGTCAAATTTGTCAGCATTGAGTTGCCCATAGTATGCTCTTATAATTGTTTGTATTTCTTTGGTGGTGGTTGTGATCTCTCCTCTTTCATTCATGATTTTATTTATTTGGGTCCTTTCTCTTTTCTTTTTGATAAGTTTGGCCAGGGGGTTATCAATCTTATTAATTCTTTCAAAGAACCAGCTCCTAGTTTTGTTGATTTGTTCTATTGTTTGGGGGGTTTCTATTTCATTGATTTCTGCTCTGATCTTTATGATTTCTCTTCTCCTGCTGGGTTTAGGCTTTCTTTGTTGTTCTTTCTCCAGCTCCTTTGGGTGTAGGGTTAGGTTGTATATTTGAGACCTTTATTATTTCTTGAGAAAGGCTTGTTTTGCTATATATTTTCCTCTCAGGACTGCCTTTGGGGTGTCCCACAGGTTTTGAACTATTGTGTTTTCACTATCATTTGTTTCCATGAATTTTTTCAATTCTTCTTTAATTTCCTGGTTAACCCATTCATTCTTTAGAAGGATGCTGTTGAGTCTCCATGTATTTGGGTTCTTTCCAAATTTCCTCTCATGACTGAGTTATAGCTTCAGAGCATTGTGGTCTGAAAATATGCAGAGAGTGATCCCAAACTTCTGATACCGGTTGAGACCTAATTTATGACCCATGATGTGATCTATTTTGGAGAATGATCCATGGGCACTAGAGAAGAATGTGTATTCTGTTGCTTTGGGATGGAATGTTCTGAATATATCTGTGATGTCCATCTGGTCCAGTGTGTCATTTAAGGCCTTTATTTCCTTGTTGATCTTTTGCTTGGATGATCTGTCCATTTCAGTGAGGGGAGTGTTAAAGGCCCCTACTATTACTGTATTATTGTCGATGTGTTTCTTTGATTTTGTTATTAATTGGTTTATATAGATGGCTGCTCCCATGTTAGGGGCATAGATATTTAAAACTGTTAGATCTTCTTGTTGGACAGACACTTTGAGTATGATATAGTGTCCTTCTTCATCTCTTATTATAGTCTTTGGCTTAAAATCTAATTGACTTGATATAAGGATTGCCACCCCAGCTTTTTTTTTTAATGTCCATTAGCATGGTAAATTGTTTTCCACCCCCTCACTTTAAAACTGGAGATGTCTTTGTGTCTAAAATGGGTTTCTTGTTGGCAGCATATTGATGGGTTTTGGTTTTTTATCCATTCCAATACCCTGTGCCTTTTGATTGGGGCATTTAGCCCATTTACATTCAGGTTAACTATTGAGAGGTATGAATTTAGTGCCATTGTATTGCCTGTAAGGTGACTATTACTGTATATTGTCTCTGTTCCTTTCTGATCTACTACTTTTAGACTCTCTCTTTGCTTAGAAGACCCCTTTCAATATTTCCTGTAGTGCTGGTTTGGTGTTTACAAATTCTTTCAGTTTTTGTTTGTCCTGGAAGCTTTTTATCTCTCCTTCTATTTTCAATGATAACCTAGCTGGATATAATATTCTTGGCTGCATGTTTTTCTCTTTTAGTGCTCTGAATATATCATGCCAGTTCTTTCTGGCCTGCCAGGTCTCTGTGGCTAAGTCTGCTGCCAATCTAATATTTTTACCATTGTATGGTACAGACTTCTTTTCCCGAGCTGCTTTCAGGATTTTCTCTTTGTCGCTAAGACTTGTAAATTTTACTATTAGATGATGGGGTGTGGACCTATTCTTATTGATTTTCAGAGGGATTCTCTGCACCTCCTGGATTTTGATGCTTGTTCCCTTTGCCATATTAGGGAAATTCTCTACAATAATTCTCTCCAATATACCTTCTGCTCCCCTCTCTCTTTCTTCTTCTTCTGGGATCCCAGTTATCCTAATGTTGTTTCGTCTTATGGTATCACTTATCTCTCGAATTCTCCCCTCATGATCCAGTAATTGTTTGTCTCTTTTTTGTTCAGCTTCTTTATTCTCTGTCATTTTGTCTTCTGTATCACTATTTCTTTCTGCTACCTCATTTATCCTAGCAGTAAGAGCCTCCATTTTTTATTGTACCTCATTAATAGCTTTTTTGATTTCAACTTGGTTAGATTTTAGTTCTTTTATTTCTCCAGAAAGGGCTTTTATTTCTCCAGAAAGCATTTTTCTAATATCTTCCATGCCTTTTTGAGCCTGGCTAGAACCTTGAGAATCATCATTCTGAACTCTAGATCTGACATATTACCAATGTCTGTATTGATTAGGTCCCTAGTCTTCAGTACTGCCTCTTGTTCTTTTTTTTGTGGTGAGATTTTCTGCTTTGTCATTTTGTCCAGATAAGAATATATGAAGGAACAAATAAAATACTAAAAGGGTGGCAAAGACCTCAAGAAAATGTGCTTTAACCAAATCAGAAGAGACCCCAAATCATGGGGGAAGAAAGGGGTAAAAAGAAATTCAGGGGAAAAAATTTTTTTAAAAGAAAACAAATAAAGAAAAAACATAAAAAAGAAAAAAAAAATATATATATATATATATTAGACTGATGACTAAAAAAGGGTCACCCACTTAATTTTGGGAGTATTGGTGTCTTAGAAGAAACTACCTCCCAAAATTTTAAAGAATGAAAAACAAATAAAAGGGTAAACACAATGAAGGGATGGAATATGAGTATAAAGATGAAAAAAATTTTTTTAATTTCTAAAAGAGGAGTTGATAAAGGGAAGTTGGTTGGGAGAATAAAGAAGAAGAAAGTGGAGAGAATTTGTTCAGGCTAGAGACTAGAACAAGCCCGGTACTAGATTTAAGGTGTATTTTGATCTATTAGAAGAAGTTGTACCCCAAACTTTTTAGAAGAAAAAAACCCTATGTGTATATAAAAAATAAAGTTAGATACAATGAAGGATAAAATATGACTATAATAATGAAGGTTCAAAAAAGTTTTTTTATGAAGATATTGTTAAGATAAACTAGTTAAAAATGTCAAAATAGGAAAGGGTAAAAGTTAAAAAAAATGTAGCAGAAGAAAAAAAAATAAAATAAAATAATTAATTAACTTTGCAAGACTAAAGAATCATGGGGAGAAAGCCATGAATTCCATGCTTTGCTTTCTCCTCCTCTGGAATTCCGCTGTTCTCCTTGGTAAGTGAACTTGGTCTTGGCTGGATTTCTTGTTGATCTTCTGGGGGAGGGGCCTCTTGCAGTGATTCTGAAGTGTCTTTGCTGGAGGCAGAATTTCACCGCCCTTACCAGGGGCTAAGCTAAGTAATCTGCTCGGGTTTGCTTTTGGGAGCTTTTGTTCCCTGAACGCTTTTTGTAGAGTTCTGGAGGAAGGGAATGAAAATGGCAGCCTCACAATCTCCGGCCCGGAGGAGCCGAGAGCTCAAGGTCCTATTCCTCAGTGCGCCCTCAGAGAAAAGCACTCAATTACTCCCATCTCACTGGCCTCCAGCTGCGCTCCGAGCTCACCCAGCTTCGCCTGGAGTCTCCAAACCCCACAGATCCCTGAGTTCTTTTGCGGGGGTCTCCCTGGATCTTGTGGGGACCCCACTCACAGAGCAGTGGTCTGTGCCACATATTATGGTTCAAGGCAACCCCTAGTTGAGAGCTAATTCCTCAGCTCATCTCTGTAGCCGGCTTCCCCCCTCTAATATCTGAGAACTCTGCAACACTCAGACACCCCCGATCCTTCTGTGACCCCTCGGGACCTGAGTCCACACTGTCCTTGCATGGGCTTCACCCTGGCTTAGCCTCTGGAGTGATGTCCATCAATGGAGCAGACTTTTAAAAGTCCTGATTTTGTGCTCTATTGCTCTGCCGCTTGCCGCCGCTTGCCGGGAGCTGGCCCCTCTGCCCCCCCGCCATGGTCTATCTCCCTATCACTTTGGATTCACTTCTCTGCCAGTCCTACCTTTCAAAGAGTGGTCGATTTTCTGTTTCTAGAATTGTTGCTCTTCTTCTCTTTGATCTCCTTTTGGATTTGTATGTGTTCAGAATGGTTTGATAAGCTATCTAGCTGATCTCCCGAGACCTGATGTAGTCTCTGCCTGCTACTTCTCCACCATCTTCCATTTCCCTATTTTTAAAGCCAACTGATTGATAACTTATTTACATCTATCAAATTCCTTCATAGCAGCACCTAGATTCATGCTTATTGAATAACTGGGAGAAGGTGTGTTCATACCAGGAGCCATGAATCTTGAAGATCATCTTTGAATTCTACTTACCGCTATGTCTAATTATCAAGCTTAATTTATTTAATAATTCCTCTCATTGCCCCTTAGTTTTTTATGCCTTCATCATATTGCATATGTTTGGATATACATCAAGATCCTGTTTCTAGGCTGCCTATACTTTAATACTGATCAGCTTATCTAGTCTTGTAGTATTTCCAAGCAATGATTTTTAATTACAATATTTATGTCTTTAGTATCTGACTGACAGGTTTTCCCCAGAACTGTTTTTTTTTCATATTTTTTTACTATTTTTATATTTTATGTTCCCACAAAATTAAAAAATGAATTAATCCTTTTGGAATTTTTATTACACTTACTTTTTTTAGACTTTGGAAATTAAATTTGACAAAACTTAAAATTTGATTGGAACTGAATCTGGGAATGTTTGACCTTTGTTTTAATCTGAACTCTATTGCTGGTGAAAGAAATCCCATGCAAAATTATTGCTAATATTTGTAGATCATATTAAATAATATCTGACATATGGTCAAGATATCTAATACATAAATAAATATTTTGGGGTTTGGCTTAAATATTTTCTCATCAGAGAGGTCTCTGCTTACATTCCACACTTTCCATCCTATCACCTTTTTTAATATTAATCACAGCCTTTATCTCTACCTAGTATTTATTTATTTATTTACTTGTTTATAGTCTTTCACCACCCATTAGAATGAGTGTAAGTTCTATGAGCATAAGGGGACTTGTTGTGTATGTGCTAGATATTTAATAAGTGTTGCAAAAAAATTAAAACAAAGAGGTGGATTTACTGGAAAGATACTGAACTAGGCACAGAATGAAAAAAAATAGTAATAAAACAAGGAGTAAAATAGCTCTGTAGAGTTCAGCAACTAGAACTGGGGATTTGACATCTCCAGGACATCGCTGACCTTAAGGCTTGTCACTGCTTCTCTCTCTCTCTCTCTCTCTCTCCCTCTCTGTCTCTCTCTCTTCCCTCCATTTTCTGCTACCACACATGAGTTTTCTCCAAGTGGTAGGAAACATGGCTATCAACAGTCCCAGATTTATTCCCTCAGCTTTAAGACTTGAAAGTCAGTAGAATAACTCTACTAGATTCAACTTTTTAAATCCCAACATGGTTTCTGACCATCCCAGTTTGGTTTGAGCACTCAAGTTTTGGACCAGCTACCCTAACAAGGGAAATGAAGTACTATATTCAGCTCAGTCTTAACTAATCACTCATCTCTGCATACCTCACAAAATTGTGTCTACTGCAGTCATCTCATCTATGAATATGGTATATCTCTCTATGTCTTCCTTTTATTATCTCTCAACATTGTTCTGTATCTTCCTAGATATTATACTTTTTAAAAAAGATTTTATTTATTTATTTGAGAAAGAGTAAGAGTGAGAGAAATCACAGAGGGAAAGGGAGAGGGAGAAACAAACTCGCTGCTGAGCAGAGAGCCCAATGAGGGGCTCAAACCCAGGACCCTCAGATCATGACATGAACCAAAGGCAGACATTTAACCAACCAGGCCACTCAGGTGTCCCTCAAACTTTCTTGTTAACATTACTGTTATGTCTATTTTCTATGGCTTATGAAATGCATTTTTTTAAATTTTTCTCAGTAACTATTTCTGATAATATGGAAAATACATTGATTAATTTTGTATCTTTTTAAATTGGTTACCTTGTTGAGCTTTCTTATTTAGAATGCCATCATAAAAACTCTCCTGTTTTTAATATTATAAAATAACAAATCTGCATTCAAGAACCTATACTTTTACATAGTGGCCATCTCCCCCAGGGTTGTCATCTTGAAAGTTGTATAATTCTAAATCGTATGCTCAGTTTCTGCCCCCAGTTCTCTGAGAACTTCTCCCAAGCCCATATCATTTCATTTAAAGTATTGAGCCTTTGTGCTGGGTCAACTCTGTTATCCAATCACAGTCAGTTAGACCAGGGTTGACACTGAAACAAGGTAGATTCTGAGCTCACCCTGTTCAGAATTTGTGATTGACAACGGGAGATAAGGAGCACACATCCGTTATCTGCAGCTACTGAGCTTGTATACTGAAGGCAGGACTCCGGTTTTTGATCAGCCATCTTTTCCATTCCTCCCCATGTGCACAGAAAAGTAGAAAAACTAAAAAGGGAGTGGGAATGAGAATTAATGATGCAGGTATGGCAAATTATAATTGTGGCTATACAGAAAGAAAGAGAAAGAGTGAATTTTAATTATTTGTCAAATTCCACTTTGGGATTTACAAAACACAGTTCTACTTTGTGCATTTGGATTTCTTCAAGATATTCTTGTTTATTTCAAATAAATTGCCCCTTATGTTAAGCTATTTTTGTGTGGGTTTCTGCTACTTACAAATAAAGAAACTCTAAGAAAAGAAACCATACCCATTCTAGTCATTCTTTCATTGTGCAAGACATTTTTGAGATAATTACCCTGGAATTGTCTTCCAAGATTTGGTCATGATTTTACATTTAATGGCATAGCTTAATCCTTAAAAATAATTTTAACAACCAAAGTCTTTCAAAGATGTGTAACTTACACACATGAGATTTGAAGAACACTCACTAAATATTCATTGTGTTTTGAATAATTGTCTTAATTGTTTTATAGTAATGACTTGTTTCTCGAGCATATATTCTTGGAGTTAGTGTATAAATTAGGTTATGAAGATAATTCCAGTAATTAGATCTTCTAGGTTCCAATTCTGGCTCTGTTGCTTATTAACGGAGTAACTGTGAACAAGTTATAGGGTTGTTGTGTGATATATGTATGTAAGATAATCTACTAAAACACTTAAAACAGTGTCTTTCATGTAGTAAGTGCTCAATATTAGCTATACCAGTATTACTACTAATAACATTATTATTCTTGCTATGTGCAATGTGCAAAGCAATGTGATCCACTACAAGGGAATGCCTACTGAATATTAGAAGGAATTTCTGTCTTCATGGATGCACAATCTACAAATGATCGTTTGGACTTGAGAGGAATGGAGAATCATGGTCTCCTTAATGGTATAATTATGTGAAATTATACACAGTAATATTTTAAATGAGTTAAATGTAAGTAGCTTGCATAACACAATAATTTTCTCAGAATAACCATTTAATGTAGAAAACATTTGGCCACCTTTGAGTAAATACCCTTTTAGTGCTTTGTCAGGAAGTGTGTTTTATTCCCAAATTCCATTCTGTAGTATTTACTGAGCAGTTATTACATTCCATCTTCTAAATGCTGTGGATACAGCTATGAAGACCAAAAAGGTTCTATCTGCATGTAGCTTGACTTTTACTATATGAAATCAGGCAATAAACAAATAAATAATGTAATTCCTTATTTTGTAATTGCTGATACTTCAAATCCATTTTTTGCAAGTAGTATTTGAGCACAGAAAAAAAATTTGAACGTAAAGCTTGTAAGCCGTTCATACTATTTTTTACAAAGTCTATTTTCCTTGCTAAATTTTAGACAACATAATGTAACAAAACTAGGAGGAGATTCAGTAAATACAAATTTCAAACTCTTTTTATACCCAATATCCTGCGCAGGAATAACTGATACCAGTTCTGGAGTCTCAGGTATAGGGAACTTTGTGTGATCAGATCAAACTTTGTTTGATCATATCAAACAAATCCATCCTCACTTTTTAAAAAAATCCAAGTACAATTGACATATTAGTTTCAGGTGTTCAAGATAACGATTCTACATTTTTATACACTGTGAAATGATCACCACAATAGTCTCCTTAATGTCCATTGACATACATAGTTATAGGTAGTTTTTCTTATGATGAGAGCTTTAAAAATCCACTTTCTAAGCGACTTTTAAATATGCAATCTAGTATTATTAACTATAGTCACCATGCCGTACCTTACATCTTGATGACTTATTTTATAACTGGAAGTTTTTACCTTTGGACTCCCTTCACCCATTTCACCCATCCTTCACCATCCCCACCGCCCCCTCCCCCCCACCTCCATCAGCCACTGATCTGTGTTCTGTATCTTTGTGTGTGGGGCTTTTGTTTTTTGTTTTGTTTTGTTTTTAAGATTTTATTCATTTATTAGTTAGAGAGAGAGAGAGAGAGAGAGCACAGGCAGACAGAGAGGCAGGCAGAGGCAGAGGGAGAAGCAGGCTCCCTGCGGAGCAAGGAGCCCGATGTGGGACTCCATCCCATGACGCTGGGATCATGACCTGAGCGGAAGGCAGCTGCTCAACCAACTGAGCCACCCAGGCGTCCCGGGGCTTTTGTTTTTTTGTTTTCAGATTCCACATATGAGATGGTATAGTAGTTGTCTTTCTCCATCAGATTTATCTCATTTTGCATAATGCCTTCAAGGCCCGTTTGTGTTGTCCCAAATGGCAAGGTTTTCTTCTTTTTTTCATGATGAATAATGTTTCATTGACTACAACTTCAGTTTCCCATCAGAGATTTTGGCAACTGATTGTAGTTCTAGGAGAATCATTGGGCTCCATAGGAAACCAGCTTTCTTTCTTTCTTTTTTTTTTTTGTGGATTTTATTTATTTATTTGCGAGAGACAGTGAGTGAGAGCACAAGCCGGGGGAGAGGCAGAGGGCAAGGTGGAAGCAAACTCCCGCCTGAGCAGGCAGCCCTATGTGGGACTCCATCCCAGGACCCTGGGATCATGCTCCAAGCTGAAGGCAAATGCTTAACTGACTGAGCCACTCAGGCACCCCAAGACTCCAGCTTTTTGAGGAAATAAAATCTCTATATGATAATGGGTATATTTCACAATTGCTACAGATTTTGAACAATTGATAACGCTAAACTAAGCTGTATTTATGAACTTATTTCCAATGAGTCTATTAAAAACTCTTAGCAAAATAATGAATTCTATGACTTACAGGAAATAGAAGTAATATAAAAAGGTTAAATTGAAAAAGATACAAAGAAATATCAAATCATTGAGCTCAGGAATTTTTTAGGTTAGGTATCTTTTACATCCCATCCCATCTAATCCAACTTTAACCAATATCACCTCTAAGTCTTAGCCTTTAGGTGTCTATTTAAATGTCACTGAAGTTATTTCTTATGCTCCACAAATAAGTGAAACCGTATGATAATTGACTCTCTCTGCTTAACTTATTTCACTAAGCATAATCTCTTCCAGTCCTGTCCATGTTGATACAAAAGTTGGGTATTTATCCTTTCTGATGGAGGCATAATACTCCATAGTGTATATGGACCACATCTTCCTTATCCATCAATTATCATATGGTTTCACTTATTTGTGGATCATAAGAAATAACACGGAGGACATGGGGAGATAGAGAGGAGAAGGGAGTTGAGGGAAATTGGAGGGGGAGATGAACCATGAGAGATTATGGTCTCTGAAAAGCAATCTGAGAGTTTTGAAGGGGCGAGGTGTGAGAAGTTGGGTCAGCCTGGTGGTGGGTATTATGGAAGGCACATATTGTATGGAGCCCTGGATGTGGTGAATAAACAATGAATTCTGGTACACTGAAGAGAAATTTTAAAAAATTTAAAAATTCAAAAAAATTTAAAGAAAAAAAAAAAAAGAAACTTATCCAAGGCCCACACCAAATGGTACAAATAAAATTCAAATATAGTTCTATCTGACTCCAAAGTCAGATATTGTATGTTTTATCTATTAGATAGAATATGACTAAGGTCCAAGTTATATCTGATAGGTTTTATTTGTGCTCTAGGGTTTAGAGAATAAAGATCATTATACACATGGTTTCCAGCAAAAACTTGCAAAGCCATCAATTTTTGTTTTCTCATTTGACAGCCTTTGGTGACTGTCAAATGGCTGAATATTTAGCTATGTCCATAGATATATGGACATAGGACATAGATGTATGACAGAAGCTTGACTGAATATCAGAGAAAGACAATCATCACATGATCTCCCTGATATGAGGAAGTTGAGAGGCAGTGCGGGGGGGTTTAGAGGGTAGGAAAGGAATAAATGAAACAAGATGGGTTTGGTAGGGAGACAAACCATAAGAGACTCTTAATCTCACAAAACAGAGGGTTGCTGGGGGGAGGAGAGGGGAGGGAGAGGGTGGTTGGGTTATGGACATTGGGGAAGGTTTGTGCTATAGTGAGTGTTATGAAGTGTATAAACCTGGCAATTCATGGACCTGTACCCCTGGGGCTAATAATACATTATATGTTAATAAAAAATAAAAAATTAAAAGAAAAGAAGCTTGACTGAAAAATAAAATAAACTAAAATAAATGTCACTGAGGTATTATTCTGACCACTCTCTCCAAAATATATATATATATATATCTACTCTATCCCCCTATTTTTCGCTCTCATTACATCCCCTTTGTTTCTTTGGAATGTGTTCCACAATTTGCAGTAATGTGCTTTCTGTCTGCTCTCTACACTAGACCATAGTTCCTAAGGGTAGGAAGATGTCTATTCCTTTATTTTCTGGGTTGTATATCAAGTACCATCAGAGCAACTAATATGTAGTGGATACCAACAAATATTGGTGGAATGAGTCAATGTATACCATCCTCTCCTACTCAGACCCATCTCCACAGATATTCCATTTCCATCAATTTGCCCTTGCCAACATTCTCATCTCCAGCACCTCGCCATCAGCATCTACTTCCAGTCTGTTAGTTTCTTCTCATTGTGCTCTGCAGAAAGACACTCTGCGAACCGGTTAAGGGAAGCTGAAATCCAGCTCTGTCTCCAGCTGTGAGTTCTGTCATGTACCATGCCCACTCTAGAGGGAGGACCTTTCCCAGTTCTCAGTCTCCCTACAGGCTAATGGAGGTCCTTTCCTGACAGGTGTCACTTCTCTGTGCAAGTCCATCCTCTGCTTCATACTCTGTTATGGATCGAATTGTTCACCCATCCTTCTCCTGCCACAAAAGGACATGCTGAAGCCCTAACCACCAGCACTTTAGAATGTGACCTTATTTTTAAAAAGGGTATTGCAGATGTAAATAGTTAAGATGGAGTCATATTAGATCAGCGTGAGCCCCTAATCCAAAATGACTAGTGTCTTTATAAGAAGGCAACCCCATGAAGACAGAGGCACACAGGGACAATATAGGCTGAGATCAGAGTAATGCAGCTGCCAGCAAGGATCTCCAAAGATTGCCAACAAGTCACCAGATGCTAGAAGAGGCAAGAAAGTATGTTCCTGCAGATTTCAGAGAGAAAGACCCTGCCTAAGACTTGATTTCTGACTTCTGACCTCCAGACCTGTAAGATAATATCTTTATATTGTTTTAGCCAGTTTGTGATACTTTGTTATAGCAGCCCTAGGAATCTAATACACGTGCCTAAAAGCTTCTTGCTTTGTCAGGTAAGGTTAATAAACAGAGACCAAAAAAACCCCACAAAAAAACAAAAACAAAGGGAGAAAAATGAGCAAACAAACAAAAAATCCTGTCTACTGTCAATTTAGCAGATACCTTTCCCCCTGCTTCATCATCCCCTCCATCCCCACTTCTGTTGGATAGAAGTCTTATTCCAAGGCAGAGGCTGTAGTGAATTCAAGGAAGTCCTCTTTATACAACCAGTGATATAGCCAACTTGGCACCTGAGTTTGCACAAAAAGCGTATTGTGGAATCATTTCCTTATGCTTAGAAATTTGACTTTATGCAAAGTTTCCTTGCTGCCTACAGCATAGAACTGCCTTTGCAAAATACATACGGCAATTAGATACTAATGACTGTCACAAATACATTTTGCCAATGATTAGCAAGCTTACTCCTGTGATCTAAACTCTCAAGGGTAGACTTTTCCTTAACCTAAAGTACTCTGTGACAATGAAAATTTTCTTCACCCCCCAAAATTTTGAAAATTAAAATATTAAAATTTTCTTTACCCAACTACGATCTTTCCAAGTCTCTATCATAGGCACTGTGGGAAAAAATAACTGGTTTAAATACAGAGATATTAATGGCCAAAGAGAGAATGAGGTATATTCAGAACAAAATATGAATATAGAACTTACTGATCATATAACACTAGTCTCCATCTGCAGACGGAACAGAGTATTTAAATAAAGTAAGCAAGATGGTAAAGGCAAACTATGCATTTTAGAGTGGGTACTCCACCACTGCAGTATAAATTCCCATTCCATTAACATCACAGAGATTACTGAAATACCAAATTTATCATTTAATCATAAGAACACTTTCAGAAAGAAATCAAACCAAAGTTATGAAAGCAGCCATTCAGTTGGTTTCATTACATGAATGAAATCCATGGTGCTGGCCCAAGTGACTTTTTTGTTTTTCATCTTTGCTAAAAAGATTAATCAGGTAAGTTATTTTTAATACAATTTACTAGTTACTAATTGTTTTCGAACTTGTTAGAAAACAAAATTATGCAAAGTACATTCTAATTCTAGAATGTTTGCAAATCCAGGCTTAATTAAAACTGAAGCTTGTAAATGTAGCCCTGCAAAAATATTAGGAGAGGATCCTGGGTTGTGTTCAGCTCTTGGTTTCAGCTCAAGTCACGATCTGAGGGTTTTGGGAGGGAGTCCCATGTTGGAACTCCATGCTTGGTGGGGAGTCTGCTAGAGATTCTCTCCCTCTCTCTCTACCTCTACCCCTGCTTGGACACATGCACTCTCTCTCTCCATCTGTCCCTCCCTCTTAAATAAATAAATAAATCTAGAAAAAAGAAAAAGATTAGGAAAAGTCACTTTAGTGGCTTCTTTTTTCCCATATATTTCAGGCCAGTCCTTTTTCTATTGAAATGGCTGACAAAAATTTATTTTTTGTGACTTTGACAATATGAAATATTTCCCACTTGAATTCAAATGCTATACCATGAAATCCTAAATTTTTCAAGCAAATTATCCTGTATGATAGTATTTTTTTAGGTGAAGCAAACAATTTTAAACCAGTCTTCCATGTCTTTCATTTAAAAATGAAAATGAAACATTCACTGAACAGCTTCAGTTATTAGAAGAGTGAATACATTTAAGGTACATTTTCATGGATGACTCTGAAACTATCTCAATTATCTGGGAGAGAAAAAGATAAATATTTTTTAAACTTCCCTATCTTTCCAAGTGCTCCTTTTTAAAACAAAGAAACTAGTTTCTTTTTGCTCATTCATTCATTCATTTACTTGTTCAAATATTTATTGAGGGCTTGCTTTATGTAAGGTACTATTAGATGTTATTGCTTTATAATTTTACATGTGTGAACTTCTTTAAATGTATATTATCTTTAACAAAAGCAGGGATTTACCTGGAAAAACAAAAACAGTAGTGTTCCGCTCTAAAGGATTTAAGCAAATATTTGAGGGAAAGCTATGGCAGTTGACCACAGCCATTGGTTCCTGTGGTAGATTATATGATCGGCTCAAAATTCTTCCTTCCCTCCCACAATCTTGCCAAGAGTCATTGTTGGCAGAATATACATCCCATCCCACTGACTTTGGACTTGATGCTGTGACTTGATTTGACCAATGGCATATTAACCAATGTGATATAGGAGAGGATTTAAGTACTGTTTTCTTGTCTGCTCTCATGCACTTCTGCCATCTTCATGATGAGACCATCCCCAAGCAGCCGCAGATCCCAGAATGAGACAGGCATAGTGCATATAAACCTGACCTGCAACTCTAGCCAAGCCTACCTCATCTAAGGAAACCCATAGATCTGTCAGGTTGAAAAGAGACAGAGAGAAGGAAGCTGGGAAGGAGGGAGAGGAAGAGATATGTAAAATTAGGAATATAAAAAAAATAGGCTTCTAGGCTATTAAGTGAACATAGTCATAACACGTAGACAAGTTACTCTGATTATTGATTTTTAAGATCAACCTGTAAAGCACGAAGATTTCAAAATGGTCACCACGCGTAGACTGTAAATTTTATCAAACTTGATGTAAAAATACAAATGATGGAAAGTGGAAACTGAAAGGGACAGAAAGAGCAGATACAAATGTAAGGGTGTTAAAAGCCTTCATCTTGAGAAATGGAGAATCAAACATACTGTCTATAATGATGAAATAGCAATAAAAGTATGTGTATATACACACTATATATATATATATATATATAATTAAAAATATATTTTAAAGTTTAATCATTATATGAATTTGCTAGGGCTACCATAACAAAATAGTACAGTTTAAACAACAGATACTTATATTCTCATATTTTCAGAGCTGGGAGTCTGAGATCAAGACGTGGGCAAAATTGATTTCATTGTGAGTCATATCTCCTTGGTTTGCAGATGGCCACCTTCTTGCTGTGTCCTCACATGGACTTTTCTTTTTGCACACATTGCCAGTGTCTCTTTGTGTCCAAATTTCCTCTTCTTCTAAGCAGACCAGGCCCTTTCATTTTGACTTAATCACCTCTTGAAGGAGCCTGTCTCTAAATACCGTCACATTGCATGTAAGGGAGATTAGACTTCAACATATAAATTTTGGGAGAACGCATTTCCACCCATAATAATCACAAATGTATTTAAAAACATATATTAAAATAGTTATATAACTGTAATGAAATATAGGAGGTGGGGGAAATGGGTAGTTTGATAATATTTAAAACTGAAATCAAGAAATAGTGGTAGATACATAGTACTTAGAGATACTAGAGGTAATTGAGGGATGCCACATGGAGTCGTGCAAATTCTACAAGATACAACTGTATTGCAGCCCTAACTGACCCCAAGAACAAATATTAACAGTTAAAAATTAAAAGTAGTTTGCTCTGGGGAACAGGACTGGGATTGAGGAAGGGCAAGGCAGACTATTGTGAGGGTTTTTTTTTTTTTTCCCATTAAAAAAGATAGTACTAGTTTACTCTGAAATCATGTGTATATATTACTTGGACAAAAAAAAATAAATTCCAATCGAATAAAATAAATAAATAAGAATTTAATTTCCTCTTTGCCTTCTCCCTATTGTTGTCTATTTCCAAACCTTATTAGCTCCTTGCCTGTAGTACCCTCCATTACATCCTGCAATGCCTCTACAGTGTTCTGTCTCAAATAAAAATATGACCATGTCAATGATCCTTGTACCCCCGTGCAATGTTCCTTAACATGGGAGCTAAGATGACTCTCTCTCCAGTGTCTTTTCTGATAACTCTCTTATTGTCACTTTACCTTTTCTGCAGACTAATTGTTTAAGGTTTCCCCCATTCATCATGTTCTATCTGCCTTTAGTCTTACATTATCTGGCTGAAATGCTCTTTCCTTTTCTAAACTCCAACATGCTCCCACCCTTCCCCAACTCCTTGCCTCCATTTGCTTTACTCTTTTCTCATCCTGTTGTCCCAGGCGATTGGCTTTAGACAGAGCTCATTACAGGACTTGGCTTCCCTCTCACCCTTTATGAACTCGTTCCTTGGTGTTGGCTTCACTCTTGAACCCAGAATAGTTGATTGTACATTTAGTGGAAAAGAGCAAGAGCCTTCCCAAACCTCACTGTGTCTCATTGGCCCTGGGCAGGTAATGTGCCTATACTTGAGTCAATCACTATGCCAGGGGAACACCATGTTCTGGTTGGCCAGTCCTGGGTCTCCTACTCCCAGGAGATGAAGTCAATGCCATAGAAGGCAGATAAATTGAGAATAGGAGAGGGAATGGTCTTAAAGGGAAATTGAGATGTAACTTCTAAAAGGGAAGTGTGCAAATACTGCCATAATCCCAAGAGCACATTCTGTTGACTTATCACTGAAAACCCAGCACCTACTATAGTAGCACTTGACAAATGTTAAGTGTCCAAAATGTCTGTGGAATTTTAATGTGTGAGGTATTGCTTTCTGATGAAAAGATATATTTTATGATTAGATGTGTATCAAATACTGACATTTGAAAATCAAATCACCCAGTTTGTATAAATGCAAGTTGTTCAAGATAGTTCTGTACAAAATGAATGGTATTTTTGTAGCTGTATATATATTCCAATCATACTAAAAAAGCAAAGTTGAATTCTCTCACATTTGTTGAGGTGAGGGCCATGGGGAAGGGGTAGAGGGAGAGGGAGAGAGAGAATCCCAAGCAGGCTCCATTCCCAGCTTGAAGCCCAATGCCAGGCAGATCCCATGACCCGCAACCATGACCTTAGCCAAAATCAAGAGTCAGACACTTAACTGAATGAGACATCCAGGTGCCCCTGTAATATATATATATACATACATACATATGTATATTTGACCCTCGAACAACATGGGTCTGAACTGCATAGGTCTACTTAAACATGAATTTTAAAAATAGATACAGTATGGTACTGTGGATATAGTTTCTCTTCCTTGTGATTTTCTTAACATGTTATTTTCTCTATATTTCTTTATTGTAAAAATACAATATATGATATATATATATATATAACATACAAAATACGTGTTCATCAACTCTTTGTGTTATCTATAAGGCTTCTGGTCACTAGTAGGCTATTAGTTAAGTTTTTGGGTAGCCAAAATTTCCACTTGGGTTTTCAACTATGCAGGGGGGTTGACACTCCTGATACCTGCATTATTCAAGAGTAAACTGTATTATGGTTTTGTTAGAACTGAGAAAGTCATGAGAAATACATCCAAAATAAGTTGACATTTTGGAGGGTTTTTTACTTTATTTCACTTTTTAAAATCTATCTTAACTTAGAGTGTTTAACAACCAAAGCTTTAAAAGAAAATGCTGCGTTGGCATTACTTTTTACATAATCTTTTAAGTATCAAGATAAACCCTCAGAGAGATCAAGGGATTCATAATGAAAAGAGTCTGTTTTTTAAATGCATAAAGAGCACATCTGAAGATTTATTCTCAAAAGTGAGTATGTACAAACCAGACCACTTTGAGTCATAGAGGTGTGTGAACAGGCATTCTATCTTAGCAACTGAGCTTCCTCCAACACCATGATGCAACTGTTTCATTAGCTGCATGTGGGGCAACTTGATTCTTCTCTCTCCCTATTTCTTGTAGAACCTATCTGGGCAGCTACTTAATGCTACCAGGCCAAATTCTTTCTTCACTTCTTCCTGCCAAATAGAACCATAATTGTCATCAAGATGTGATCATCCGTTTCATATTGCTTTAACTCATGCTGAAAGAAAGTACCAGTGTGATTTGCCATGTCATTTCAGCTCTCCTTCTTGAAAAATGGAAAACATGTGAACACTTGTCTTTATTCCCTTTTCCAAATCATAAGACTGTGAATTAACTAACATTGTCCTATTTGGGCATTGTATTATTTGATTAGAGAAAGAAAGATGGCTAAAATGGAAAGAGGAAATTTTTAAGGGAGGAAATTTGCTGGGGGAGGGAGAGCATAAAGACTCTACTTAATAAAATATAAAAGCTTTCACAGACCAGAAATGTCCTGCCCAGTATGGTAGCTTCTATCCACATGTAACTATGAAATGTGGCTAATCTGAATTGAAACATGCGTAAGTGTGAAATACATATAGGATTTCAAATTTTTAGGACAGAAAAAGAATGTAAAATACCTCATTAATAACTTTTATGTTGATTATATGTTGAAATGATGATCTTTTAGATGTACTGGACTAAATAAAATATACCCTTAAAATTAATTTCATTATTACTTTTTAAATGTGGCTACTAGAAAATTTAAAGTTGTGCATGTAGCTTGCATTGTGTTCACATCATATTTCTATTGAACAGAGCTGGTCCACAATTTACATGTCAAGAAATGAGAATGGTCACATGAGATATAAGGAAAAATAAAGTCACATTTAACAAGCATTCTCAAACACTATTTCTGTTCCAAAAGGCATATTTGAAGGCATATTTGCCTTTCCTATAGAGGTCAGGGTAAAGCAGGTAAATTTTTTTCAGTAAATGAGCTATTTGTTTTTGTCTGTCTGGATGTTTATATTCCTTCTTCTGGTAATAGTGCCCTGGTAGTCCCTTGAGGAACCATCTCTCCCTCATTTTGTGTCCATGTGGTTTGGGTGAAGTTGATTCATGATGCTAGAATTCATCATATGACCCAGTCCTAACCAATCAGATTCATTACCTTGATCATAATAATTGGCTCAGGAAATTGATAAAAGTTGGTCAACTGTGAATCAGCTCTAGATTTTGGAGTAACTACTAAAAAGGAGGTGTTTGGTAATCTGGAGGATTAAGTCTGTAACTGCTCATGGTCACCTTAGCCAGGGAAGAGCTGATCTAAAAATGAAAACAACCCAGAGGAAAGCAGTGGTAAGAGACAGAAGCAGATTATTTTTGAGTACCTGGATCCATTCTATGACTAAAGCTATATTTTTCAGAATTTTAATAAATTCCCTTCCTTCATTAAATAAACTTTAATTTAATTTCTGTCCTTCAAAACAAAGAAATCTGACGAATGCAAAGAGCTTGTCTAATAAATAAACAATCTGCATTCATACAATTCAATGAATACTCATAGAGGTTTATCTATGTTCAAGCAACTGTGCTGAGTGCTGATGGAGGAACGCACACAATTGTTTATTATTAGCAACCATCCGTCCATCCATCCATCCATCTGTCCATCTATCGAGTAAGCACTCATTGAGATCCTCTTCCATGCTGGGCACTATTTTAGACACTGGAGAAACAGAAATTAAAATTCAAAGTGACAGACACTGAGTATCTTTCTATTTTCTAAGTTATCTATGGGCCTATTATTACTTCTTTTTGCTCCCTCCAATAGCACTCCAATTTCTAGTTTTTCATAAATCAAACCTGTTATAAAATTTCTGTTTCATTTTGTCCCAGGAAATTCCTCCTTGGATCCTTCCATCTTCCTAATCACATCTGGACTTGCTTTCAGGGCCTGCTGCCAGCTGCCCTTCCTGTAACAGCCATACCTCATCTTATGTTGGATTCCCTGTTTGTTTGTTTGTTATGAAGAAGCACATTCCCCAGTAGCATCCTGAAAAGGAGTATATGAGAGGTAAATGTTTTGAGACCTTGTAAGCCTGAAAAATACCTAACTTATTCTTGTAATTGACTGAATTTAGAATTCTGAGTTGGAGTCATTTTTAATTTTAATTTTGAAGACATTGCTCCATTGTCACCTATTGAAAAGTCCAATGGTACTCTGTTCCTTATCCATTACACATGGTCTACTTTTATTCTCTAGAAGTTTTTTAAATTTTCTCATTATTCTTGGGATCCTAACATTTCATGATTATGTGTTTTGGAGTGACACCTCTTAATCTAGATGTTCACTTTTATTATTTCTTTGATAATACCTTTCTGTGGTTTGCTCTGTTCTCTCTTCTTAGAACTCAGATTGGTCAGATATTGGGCTTCCTGGGTTGATCTTGAAATTTTCTTCTCTCTGCTTCTCCATCTCCATATCTTTTTTTTAATGCTACTTTGAAGAAATATTCTATTTCAACACTTCCCTTAAATTTCATCTAATTTCCTCTGACATATTTTTAATTTCCAAGAGCTCTTTCTTGATTTCTTATTGTGCTTGGTTTCCATGGCATCTTGTTTCAAAGTAATTCTTGTTTAAATGATGAAATATCTTCTCTTATCTCCTTGAAGATGTTAATTATAATTAAGGAAGTTTTCTACTATTCCCAAATATTCTGTTTTTCTCTGAATTGCTTTTATCTGCTTATTTTGGTCTCTTTCATGTTGGGTATTTTCCTCAAACGTCTAAGGGCTCTTAGCAGCCAATGCATAAAACCCTTAAACATTTATTGGAGGCTCTGTGTACATGGGCGAGCTGTATGGCTGGTGGATTTAACTCTGAGTTAAAAGTGATCATGCATGAGGCCAGTTTTTCACTGGGGACATTTTCAGATGTCAGCATCTGTAAGTCTTTTCCATGATACTTTTGAATTTCTCTTGAGAAGGATCTCCAGTTGTGTATTATAGGAGCAAGCTGGGAGGAATTAGCAAACCTTTACTTAATAATGTTTTCAGTTTGCAACTTTAGCCCCACTCCTACTATACTTGATGCCCTGAAATCCATAATCTCTCCAGTCCAATTTCTCCACAGAACAGATTGTCTATCTCTTGCAGGAGTTGGGATAAAGCCAAGCTGTACCTTGTGGGAGGGAGTAGTAGAGGAAGAAGTAGTTCTCACAGCTCTTTATACAATCTTTCAACCAATTCCAGGCTTTTAGCCCTATTTCCCACCTCAAACTTCTGCGTTGTTAGTCTCTATTTCCTGGGAACAATGGAGAAGGAAATCACGGAGACCTGTGATATTCAAAATAGTTGCTGAGTTTTATATTTAGATTTCTTTTTCTTTCAAGTTTCTGATTTAGAGCTTAATGACTTTAGTGCATAAGAATAAGATCAGGTGACTTTGCCTATTAAATTTGAAAGCCTGTAACAGGATAATATTAGACTGTTCTTTACCCTCCATGGTTGCATAAGTGATTATTAATTACAATTTAAATCTTATATTATAATTTAAATCTTCAAATATGATATAATTTCAGCATACTTACTACTAAGTTAAAAGGTGCTGAAGCTATACCAACTTCACATTTTTATTCCCATCTCTTCTTTATGAAGGTGAATTGTAGTTTAATTGCTTCTTTCTTTTCTACTTTTATTTCACCTCTATTTCTCTAGGTGGATATTTATATGGGCCACTATCATATTCACTGTTTTATAATAATATTTCAAAATAAACATCTTCAATCCATTGGAATTCACTTTGGAGGTTTACTGTTAGACCTCTTCATGATATACTGGTATTTTGTACTATTTTCATATCAAAATAAATATATTCCATGAGTCAAAACTGAGAACCAAATTTTAGCTATTATCAACAACATGGAAAAACAATTCCAAATTTGCAAATTGTTCATGTTTGTGTTTGTTATGTCCTTTTAGGAAGTAAAGAATGAGATGTATTCATATAAGATATATGCTTTATTCTGTACCAGGAGTTTCAGCATGCAGAAATGCAAAATGATGTTAATTTCTTGGTTTCAAATCTAACCCTTGTAAAATGCAACCATGCCATCTCCTTTTGTTACTGTCTTGACATTAAGGATGAAAAAGAAATTTGGATTTATGAGTAGGGCTTGAGAATGTTGGTGGGGTAGGGGTGAAAGAGGTCATATCTTTCTTATACTCTTCTAAAAATCCTGATTTCCTACCATTTCACTTCAACTCAACAAAAGTCTCTTTGGTACCAAATAAGTGTAGAATGGGATACAGAAATTATGAAAACCCAGGCCTTGACTTCACAGTCTGCAAGGTGATAGAGTGGAGCAATAAGATACATCCACAAAGAATTATAATACGTGGAGGAATGTGATAACACCATGGGAAAAAGTATAAATAAAATGTTTCAAGAACATAGGAGGGAATTATTATGATTTTGTTTGGAGGTATTGAACAAGCTCCATGAGAGTAGAACAGCATGGAAGTGTGAGATGGGGGCCAGCAGAAAACCTAGTTTGGCTGAATGATATTTTAAATACTGGGAGACCATACTTCTGTGTTTGTGTTACTATCTTCCTCCAAATCAACAGTAGTCTCTCATGAAAATCAGATAAAGTCCATGTTTCTCAACTCTGATTCCTAACAAGACAGCTTTATCACCCTCTTTTCTTCTTTGCCAATGTAAAGTAATGGTTAAATTTGGAAAGACAGAGATGGAAATTCCAGTTCCACCACTAACTAGCTAAGTGACACTGGACAAGTTAACTTCATTGAGCCAATTTATAATTCCTTCTCTGAGATATGGGGATAATAATAACAATACTTATTGCACAGGGTTATGGTAAAGGTTAAATGAATTAATAATGCAAAGAAGTGCTCAAAAGTGGTGGCTATCATTATAGTAAAAAAGGTCAAGATTAGGAAGTAGGAAATCTGATCTTTAGTTTAAGTATTACTACTTATAAACTGTGTGACCTACACAAATTGCTTATCCTCTCTGGGCCTCAATGTCCTTATCTGCAAAAATAGAGAATTGACCTATAAGATCTGCACTCTCTCTAAACTATAATAGTCTAGGTGATATAGATGACCTTTTTATTTGATTTTGATACTAAACTATGCAATTGGATTAAATTGGATCATATTACCATCATTAAGCATATAATACATTGAAATTATTAAGGGGCTGAAAATGAAAATGATAATAATGAGTTAGGCTGGGGGAGTGGTTTCAAGTGGACACAAAAAGAATACTCATAGATCAGCTCCTATTATCATCTGGTTGGATATAAGAGAAAATAGATGGTAAACAGTATTAAATTCGGATGCCAAGTTCAAAGGTATATTTTGTTAAAAAAATTAGAAAACATGTTTACTCTAATTTCATATTGGTTATCCTGTCAGTTTAGGGCCTAAATCTTCTTAATATAGTGAAAATTGTGTCTAACAAGATGGTAACAGGGTACAATAATAATGCTTAAAAAATTCCTAGTGGTATAACTAAACAAAGAACACCAAGAAAAAAATCTGAGATACCACCCTGAGATGAGTGACAATATTGGATCAACTATCATGTCCATTTTTATGTATATTAAGAATAGTCTTAGGATAGGAAATAAGTAGACATTATAATGTAAAAATGAAGTGCATCACTATTTCTGCTTTCTCAATTTTTGTCCCTTGCTGTGAAATCTTATCTTTATTCCCTATAAAATGTGCAAAAGAGATGTTGATGATACCTGGAAATGCATCAAGAAGACGAAATCATTCATCTATTTTAGATATCTCTAATTATTTAACTGAAGTATTGAAATTAAATGCACAGCAAGTATATCTGAGATGATGGTGACCTTGGAGTCCATTCTCTTATAAGAAGAAGAATGCTGAGAAATCTTTGGCTCATAAACCCAGATGAATCTAAGATGTTTGCATAAAATTTTGCATAATATGATTATGTGGTTGATTAGAAATTTTCTGCCTTAAATAATTTGTTGATCAAATTTGTCTTTGATTTTTAGATTTCTGATCAGTGCAGTGCATTATAGTTCAGAACTAAAGGAAATATAGTAAATTATGATATATATATTTTTAAGATTTTATTTATTTATTTGACAGACAGAGATGACAAGTAGACAGAGGGGCAGGCAGAGAGAGAGGAGAAAGCAGGTTCCCCGCTGAGCAGAGAGCCCGATGTGGGGCTCGATCCCAGGACCCTGAGATCATGACCCGAGCCAAAGGCAGAGGCTTTAACCCACTGAGCCACCCAGGTGCCCCAAATTATGATATTTTTAAAGCAGCTAATAAAACTTACTGAAAAATGAATTCTCAGAATTCTCAGAATCATTTATAGTTAATTAAGACATTGAATATTTATGCCTTATAATTATAAATATCAAATTCATACAAAAGTGTTTCAATTTTATTAAATTAGAAATGTACATTATGTTTATATGTTACATGCTGATAATTCATAATTGAGTAGGTATTTTGCAATCCTACATATATTGGGAGTTTTTGTGCCTAACTAAGAGAACAGCTTTCATTTTTGGTTATTATCTCAAAAAACATGACCCTAGTCATACCCCTCTGTAAATTTTATATTTCTCTACTATGAAAACATGAATATTTCAAACAACTCCAATTGACTTTTATGTTTACACCATATTCTATGAAAATGTACACCAGATTAAGAATTAACTGCCCATATTGGGACTTCATCAAGATAAAAACCTTTTGCACAGCAAAGGAAATGGTCAACAAAACCAAAAGACAACCAACAGAATGGGAGAAGATATTCACAAATGACATATCAGATAAAGGGCTAGTATCCAAAAATCTATAAAGAACTTATCAAAGTCAACACCCGAAGAACAAATAATCCTATCAAGAAATGAGCAGAAGACATGAACAGACATTTCTGCAAAGAAGACATCAAAATGGACAACAGACACATGAAAAAATGCTCAATATCACTCAGCATCAGGGAAATACAAATCAAAACCACAGTGAGATACCACCTCACACCAGTCAGAATGGCTAAAATTAACCAGTCAGGAAACGACAGATGTTGGTGAGGATGCGGAGAAAGGGGAACCCTCCCACACTGCTGGTGGGAACGCGAGCAGGTGCAGCTACTCTGGGAAACAATATGCAGGTGCCTCAAAAAGTTGAAAATAGAGCTACCCTACGACCCAGCAATTGCACTCCTGGGTATCCTAAAGATACAAATGTAGTGATCCAAAGGGGCATGTGCACCCGAATGTTTATAACAGCAATGTCCACAATAGCCAAACTATGGAAAGAGCCTAGATGTCTATCAACAGATGAATGGATAAAGAAGATGTGGTATATATACACAATGGAATACTATGCAGCCATCAAAAAACCCCGAAATCTTGTCATTTACAACAATGTGGATGGAACTAGAGACTATTATGCTGAGACAAATAAGTCAATCAGAGAAAGACAATTATATGATCTCTCTGATATGAGGAATTTGAAAGGCAGGGCAGGAGGTTCATGGGAGAAAGGGAGAGAAAAATGAAACAAGATGGGACCAAGGAGGGAGAGAAACCGAAAGAGATTCTTAATCTTAGGAAAGAAACTGAGGGCTTCTGGAGGGGCAGGATAGGGGGAGGAAAAGGGTGGCTGGATGATGGACACTGGGGAAGGTATGTGCTATGGTGAGTGCTGTGAATTGTGTAAGACTGATGATTCACAGACCTGTACCCTTGAAACAAATAATGCATTATATGTTAATTAAAAAAAAGAATTAACTGCCAAGTGATCACATAAATCAAGAAACTATTAATTTTTCCAGTGGTTTATATCTATACTTGGTACACTATAAAAACTATTGTGCTAGGTTAAGGATCCTGGGTGGCTCAGTTAGTTAAGCACCTAGGTCTTGATTTTGATTCAGGTCACCATCTGGGAATCATGAGATTGAGCCCCGCAACTGGCTCAACCCTGCTGAGTGTGGAGACTTCTTAAGATTCTCTCTCTCTCACTCTCCCTCTGCTCCTTCCCCATATGTACCTCTCTCTCTAAAAACAACAAACAACAAACAAACTATATCAGTTTTGGATATTCATGGTGGTTTGATTATAGTATTGACCGTAATTTGCTCATACCTTTCTACATCCATGCCATTTGTTAGTGTCCTCTTTTTCAGTTTTGGGGCTTGGACAAGTGGTTTGCCCTGGCCAGTGGAACGGTGGCAAGCAAACAATGCAAACAAAGTCTTGAAAATCACTTGCATATTATTTTTTTTAAGATTTTTTAAAATGTATTTGAGAGAGAGAGTGCTGAGTGAGCGAGAGAGAGCACACAAGTCAGAGACAAAAGCAGAGGGAGAGGGAGAAGCAGATTCCTCGCTGAGCAGGGAGCCCAATTCGGGGCAATCCCAGGATTCTGGACCATGACCCAGCCTGAGGGCAGACACTTAATTGACTGAGACACCCAGCCACCCCACATATTACTCTTTTGTTGTGCTTCATGTGTTGCCACTATGTAAATAAACTGTAGCCAGCCTCTGGATGATGGGACACATGGTTCAGTAATTCCCATTACCCCAGCAAACAGGGAGCCAAACTCCAGACCAGAGTGAGGACAACTTGGATTCTGCAACCTACAGGATTAGCAATCCTAGCCAAGATCAGAAGAGCCTCTCCAGATCAGCAGAACTGGCAATCTGACTTGTAGACTTTTGAACAATAACACACAGTTGCTCTCTTAAGCCGCTAAATTATGGATTGTTTTGTTACACAGCAATACATAACTGGTATAAAATATATAGGAACTAGCAGAACAAAAACATCTTTCCAAAGAACATTGACATTTTCATATCATGTATCTGTTGTTATAGGAAAATTCCTTTGTAAGTAACTAGATTTTCAGTGTAGGGGATCATCTTGGATATGACTCTTTTTCTATCATTGGCTTAATAGATACCCTAAATATTTGTCAAATCAATGAAAAAAATACTGGGAACCAATTAAATGCCTGGAACAGCACTAGATGCTGAGAATACAAGAGTGAATCACCTAGACTCCTATCTCTATGTTTATTGAGCTTACACTAAAGTCAAGTTATTGGATTATTATAATATACTTTGTGGTACTTGCCATGGAAAATTCTTTGCTTCTTCTAAGTCAAGCTCCATTTATGTATTTCATTATACATGGCCATGATCTTTCCCTTCTCCCAGAAATTCTTCAGCAATAATACTCATTAATTCTGTTCATTGATATTTCTATTTCTCATTCTTCAGGGGAACATGGTAGAATTACACTTTCTCATATGCAGTAGACTGCAAAAGTGGTCACAAATTATTTCTTTCCCCCATCTGTATCCATTTGCAATTCATCTTCCAGCTCTTTGTGTTAAGAGATATAATCTATTTTACCATCCTGATGTTGGGCTTGACTGTATGATTTCCTTTAGTCATTGGAACTGCAGTAAATGTAACTCAAGCTGAAACTTATAAAGTGCTTGTATAACTGTGGTTTGCTCTCTTGCTGCTCTTAGAACACTGTGAATGCAACTCTGTGAACAAGCTAGGGCTAGCCACTTGATGATGAGGGACACCTGCCTGATTGCTCTGTTGTTACAGCTGATAGTCAGTTCACTCTCAGAAACAGAGCTGCCTTGTTGACAGGCAGCTAATCACAGACACCTAAGTAAGTGCAGCCTAGGCCCAGCAGAAGTGTCTGGTTGAGCCATTCCACAAATACAAAATGCCATTCCACAGACTCATGAGCTCAATGAATAGTTGATGTTTTAAGCTATTAAGTTTTTGGAATGGTTTGTTATGCCCTTAAAGCTATTTGATATATCACTCCTTTGAAGTTAGGCATGGCCACATGATTGCTTCACCCACTGAACTACGTCACTTCTGGCAGAAGCCTTTAAGAGCTGGACTGTGATTCAGCATCTTATTTTTCTTGTCATGGTGACTAGGGTGCTTCCACATGGTGGGGCTTCGTAAGCCTGGGTCCCTTAATGGACATGGGACATTCCTCCCCATCCTTCCTGACACTGATTTTTGGAGAATATGCAGTTTAAGTAAGAAATAAACCCTTGTTATTATGAGCACTGGGTGTTATGCATAAGTGATAAATCACTAAATGCTACACCTGAAACCAAGTTTACCATATATGTTCACCAACTAGAATTTACATAAAAGCTTAAAAAAATCTTCATATAAAACTTCTGAGATTTGGGGTTGCTGTTAGTAAAGCATAACCTAGTCCATTCTAACTAATGTAGAAATTGGTACTGAGGAGGTATAGTTGTGACAGAAAACCTAAAATATGTAGCTGTGGCTTAGAAACTCAGTGGGTGGTAGCAAGGAAACTATTGTTAGAGGGTGGAAAGTTGCCAATCAATGCTAGCTGTGGTAAAATATTTGCTAAAACCATTCATGTGTGTCTCCCATTCTTTCCCTTTCTAAATAGGAATGTTCGCCATGGTTATTCTGTTCCTACTCCAGCACTATATGTTGAGTGTGCATATATGTATATAAACAGGGAGGATAGATATTTTCTCTTTAACAAGAGCTTTATCCTGTTCTAACATAGGGACTAGCAAGCATCACCCAGAGATGCTGAACTTTGAAATTAATGCCATTACTAAATAAAATTTTTAGATTGTCTCATTTGTGAGGAGTGAAAGTATTTTTATAGTATAAGTTGAATGAACTGTAAATTGATGACTAGAAGAAGGAATTGCAGTGAGCACTGGTGCAATTCACCAGTAAATTTGGGTTATCTTCCTTCTGGGTAAATAGAATTCTATTTCCCTGCCCCTTTGAAGTTAGCAAACCCATATGATTTGCTTTTGTCAAAGAAATTTGAGTGGAATTGACTTGTGTAACTTTCAGGAAGAACCAGTTTGCCTTTCATGTTTCTTTTCTATATCATACAAGTGGGGAAGTTCTAGAGATTGGAACCTTCTCAAGCCTTCTGGTTGCTTGGTGACAACCATCTGCAGTGAAACTCCTCTGCCTTCCCCCCTTCCCCAGGCTCCCCATGAACAAGCAGATAAGCAGAATATATCATTTTTTGTTGTTTTAAGCCCCTACAATTTTTAGATTTTTTGTTACTACGCTATAACCTAGCCCATCCTAACTAATGCAGATACTGTAAAAGGGATCATGAAAACTATAAGGCTGATCAGCTTGGCAATTGAGTGGAATCTTTAACTGAAATCATCCACTGATAATTCCAAAAGCACTTTCACTAGTAATTTCACTTGCTTCTTCAATTGTAACATTCTGGAAAAGGTAACTGTGAAATTCAAATTTCATTCTTTCTTCTTTGTGAAAATGTAAAACCACATCTTCACTATGGAGATGTAAGGATGAACAATGAAATACTTTCTCATAGAAAAGTAAGTAAGTAAGCAGGCAAGCAAGCAAGCAAGCCAGTAAGGATAAACCACAAAATAGGGAGGGTGGGACTGAATGCACAGGAGTTTCCAAGAAGAGTAAAGCATATTTTTGCATAAATTTCCAAAAATACACAGTACTTCTCAGCAAACTTTGGGTGTCTTAGCTTTGGTTTGACCCCTGCACATATACAGAAAGCCACGCATTCCGGTGCCAAAGTAAAAATAGATAGATAGATATAGAATATCTATCTATCATTGGAGTTCATATCCAATCGAAAGTTTTGGAAGGAAGGAAAGGAGGGAGGGAGGAGAGAGCGAGAGAGAGAAAATTAGTTTTCCCTTTCTCTGAAGAAGCATGTTCTCTAGCATAGCGCAGAATTTATTCCGTAACATTTGTAAAGTGCTAAATCCCGTGCCACCCACTGTACGAAGGTCATGAAAGTGAGAGATCCCAAGGTACAGAATCTCGATGAGTCGCTGACATACAGGAGTTTACATGTTGCGGAGCCAGCAGTTTCTCTTTTTGGAGTTCTCACCCAGCCACACCCCATCCCTCCGTAAACAATTTTCAATGAAAAGCCCCTCATCTTTTCCCTAATCCTTTGCAAATATTCTTGCCTTCCAAGATCTCTTCGTCCTGAAAACTGAAATCACTGTGGGATCTCTGGATATATGGCAGTTATTTCTGATGCAGCCGAAAGGCCGGCTTGATTTTCCCTGCGGTGGCGGGATGACAGTGACCACCCCCTCGCCACGCTCTCCCCCAACCCCTTCGCCCAAAGTTTCCAGAACTTAAAGCTCAAAACGCCGCCTGAACCGTAAAGGGGCAGACAACTCTAGCGGTTTCCACCGCTCTTCTATCAAGGAACCCAGGGAAGCTAAGACAACTGGGTCAGACTCGGCGACGCTGGCAGCGCAGTCCTGCGCTCAGCGAGTTGGAAGCTAAGCCCACAAGCTGCACAGCGCAAAAAAGTCAAGGACAGTCTGCAAGCCGACTGCAGGAGAACTGGTCGGCACCATCCCTGCTGGACTACAAGGACCGGCATGCATCGCGTAGCGGCGGCAAGCTCCGCTCCGGGACCCCGGCGCAACGGAGCCTGGGAAGTGAAGTCTGCGGGCGGCCCGAGTGGCGTCGCGAAGTCAGAAGGGAGGCGTTGCTAGCCCGCTCCATTAGCACGCCGGTTTCTGGACGAGCTCCGAGCCTCTTACTCCCGCTCAGGATTTTCGCGGGCGGCGGCAGGAGCAGTATGGCTTGCTTGAGTAAACTCCGGGGGGAGGAGGGAGATGGGAGTGGATGGGGAGGCGGGGTCAGCGGAAGCGGCAGGTTGCTTCCTTCTCCTCATGCTTCCTCCCCGCCTCTCCCTGAGGGAGCGGTGGGAGGGGGAGGGAAGGGCAGAGGGAAGGTAGTGACACGTGTCAATCAACCCCCCCTCCGGGGGGCGCGCACTCCGGGGCTCGCGCCGAGGGCTCGCGCCCCTGCCTCGTGCCTGCGCCGCTCGTATGTAAATGAGGGCGCGTGACGCGGGACGCAGATGGACAAGGGAAGAGAGAGAATGGCCGCTGCCGCCGCCGCTGCTGCCGCCGCCGCCGCTGCCGCTCAGTGCCGGAGCCCTAGGTGCGCGGCGGAGAGGAGAGGATTCCGGCGGGAACTCGACTCTTGGCGCCACCGCCTCATGCACTGTGTAGGTAAGAGAGACACGGGCCGGGGCCCCTGCTCCGCGCGGCGACGGCTGCCGCAGCCCGAGGAGTTTGTGGCTGAGGGGGTTAGTTGAATCTCCCGTTCGGGTCAGTTCAATGGGGGAGCGCGATGGGAGCGGCGGCGGCGCCGCGGCTTCGGCGCTCGCCTTTTGTCTGGGGGCTTCTCGCCTGGCGCGGTTCGCGCTCCTTTCCTTCTCAGCTCTTGGGCTCCTCAGGAACTGTTAGTTCGGACCCGCTCGCCGAGCCCCAGAGGAAACCGCTCGCTCGCGCTCTCCCCGAAACTCCGCGGCGCCCCTCGCAGCCTGCCGTCCACCCTGTCGGGGGGCAGGCAGCGGCCGGGTGGGTCGGCCTCCGGGTGGAGGGGAGCCGGCGGGCAGGGCCGGCAGGAGGAAGGCGGGCTGGTCCGCGCCCCCGCCGGGCGCACACACACCCCCTTCTCGCCGCCGGCGTCCGGCGGGTCGATGCGGCCGAGTTCCTGGGGACTGGGACCGGGGCGACCCCCCGGGCGCTCGCGAGGCGGGGGTCGCGGGTGGGCCGGCGGGGGGCGAGGGACGGCGGGGGCGTCGCCCGAGGGGCGGGGGCACCCAACTCTGCCCTCTCGCGCTCGGCGTCGGCGGCGCTGTGTGTACCCCTTTAAGAAGGAGCTCCTCGAGCACTGACGGTTGGGATTTGAAGTTCTTCCTCCCTCTTTGGAAGTCTGGACGGATGGGGGTGTTGCCATGGTGACGGCACCCTTTCCTCCTCCCCACCTTACCCCCCCTCCTTTTCCCCTCGCGGACGCCGGGACGGCTCTGGTCCTCTTGTACTGTCATGTGATGGACCCTTCCCTGCACATTCACGCACCTCGCCTCCACACCTCCCATCCCCGTTCTCTTGCAATTCCGTCTTCCCTTTCGGTGGGTTCGGAATCGTTTTGCTACAAACTTCTGGGCTCGGGGCTGTCATTCTGCTGGTTGCTCGGGGTGGCAGGAGATTGTGGGAACTCACCCACCGTGCCTCGGTCGCTTTTTTGTCTAAGTGAGACGTGTGCGAGGAGCTGTTACCCAGCAGGTTGGTTTAGTGGGCATAGAAGGGACTATGAGGGTTATGGGATGGGGTGTGTTGTGCCTGTTTGTTTTGGAAGGTGGTGTGGGTTGGAGAGTGGGAGAAGAGGTATAAAGGAAGGTTGCATTGTTTTCAGTAGTGGATGGGTAGTGGTAGCAGCTTGCTCGACTGGCGATTAAATCTTGTCATTTGGAGTTGAGGAGTAGCAGCCTTGGTGCCTTAAGAAAACAACTCTCTTACCTTGTTTCCATCTGTTCTTGCGCCACCTCGCGCCCCTTTTCCTCCACCCTCCCTCAGATTTGTTTGGTTACCTGAAGATCTTTCTTGTTTTTCCCTAGTGAAAAGGAGACCGTGCTAGAATAAACAGTGCAGCTTCAGCTTAGAAATGTGCCTGCAGAATACGGTGGATATGGGAAAATGTGCAAGAAGAAAGCTTGCTCCGACTAGGAGCATTTAAGTTCACTTTAAGCATTACCTGTTTTACCCTTATAAAATATATTTTGGTCTTACTTTAGGAAACATTCTGGGAAATAGCTTTAGTCAAGTATTTATAAGTGATTTTAGTTCTTAGAAAAAGTTAAAAAAAATTTGAAAACCCTCATGGTATTCTTTTATAAAAATGTTAAGCCAAGTGTTGCTAGTGCTTCCTGAATACAAAACGGACCCATTTTTATAATTGCTTATGTAAAGATCTCTTCCAGTGACAGCCTGCTTAGAAATTGTTGGTTCATTCGGTGAGAATAAGGCAGGATGACAGCATTGAAGCACTGGGTCAAGATAAAATTGTGTTAAGTTTTACCGAGGCACACAGTGATCTGTAGATGTTTTCCGTCAGTTTTTATTTTTGGAATACTTTGGGGTCTTCCCTTTTCTTCTTGTTGGATATATTAAGTATGGTCTGTATCACAAAAATATGTGTAGTTTTGAAAAATAGTCAAATTTTAAACACGACATTGAATTTGATGGAAAAGGTGACTTATTTAGAATATCTTTCTGCCTTATCAACACACAAGTAGAACTCAATTGAAAATTGAGTTGATGTGGTATGTGTAACATGCAGTGTCTATTTATATTTTTAATGTAGTGTATAACTGTTCTGTATTTGAAAAGAGATTTTTTCCTGGGCTCTAAGTATATTTGAGAATTGTTTCCCACAGTCCCAGTCAAGAGACCTAGTAAAACCCATCTCATACTTTTTTTCATTATTTTTACATAAACAATAAAACTTTTAAAATAGGATATACACTTGTTGATTGCGTTTTTTCAGTATCATATATGTGAAGCACTTATTCATAGTAAGAATTGGGATTAAATATAGTTTGTATAATTATTTTAAATTACCTTTTGCTATTAACGTGCTTGTATTCAATACTTAACTTTGTAAATATATTTACAAAAAAGCACAAATCTTTTTCCTTTTTGCCTGTGTGTGAATATTTATATGTACGTATATTTCTGTATTGAATATATTCAGTGCTCTTACTGCTTGAAATAATTTTCATAAATTATACTTTCTATAATTTGGAAAAGAAAATTATCCCCAAATTTTATTTTTATGAGACAGAAATTGTAAGCAATGTCCTGGGGCCATACAGCAAATTAGTATTGAGCCAGTAGTGAAGTTTTAAATCTCAATTCTTAGCCCAAGTTTTTAAAGTAATCTGATTTTTTAAATAACTCATATATAATCTAATTTCATAAGGAAAAAAGTTCATTTTAGTTGTCAGGCCTATTGGAAGTTAGCTAAGATGCTTAACTCTTGATATGGAAAGTGATGTTTGCTTTTCTCTATTTGTGGAACTCATGTCTTTAGGTTAGATATGTGACTACTCTGTGATTTATTCCTGGTTTTTCTTTTTTATGATTTAACTGAAAAGTTCTACAAACTCTTATGTCCTAATTAATAGCTCTACTTACAATGTGGTGCTTTTTATAATTTGATTATTTTTCTGTAATCCTCTCCAATGCTATAATTTTGAGTATGCTCAGCTAACAAATGTTTGAGTGCTTATTGGATATAGTAAATAGTATCCTAGTACTCAGTATGACATTGAGTGATAATGGGTAAAGTCTTGGGTCTTATGAAATATATAATATAATTAGTATCTGATAAGTTATTAAATTTAAAACAAAGTCAAGCATAAAAGAAATGCATTAGCATATTTTTAAATATTACCAGGTCTTATATAGTCTATTAGGATATTCAGTGTGGGAGATAGGTCTAGTTCTTTTTCTACTTTTTGCTAACTTTTAATTTTGATAAAATTTCAAATTTATAAGAAAAGTTGGAAGAATAGTACAAGGAACTCCTGTGTATCCTTACTCACATTCACGAGTTGTATTACATTATGCTGCATTTATCATTCTTGCCTTATAGCTATTTTCTTCTGAACCATATGAGGATAATTTAGTGACATCATACCTCTACCCTTAAATTCTTCAGTGTATATTTCCTAAAACCAAGGATATTATCTTATGTAACCACAGTGTAAATTATTAAAACTAGGGGATTTAAAAATGACATGATACTGTTATCTATTTCATAATCCATGCTCAATTTTTATCTCGTTATCTGTAAGCTCCCCCTACCTCCCAGTCCTGGATCATGTATTGCATTTCCTAGTACTGTCTGTTTTGTCTGTCTTAATCTGGAACACTTCCTCAGCCTTTCTTGTTTTTCTTGACCTTGACATTTTTTAAAAGTACAGGATGGTTATTCTGTGGAATGTCCCTAATATGAATTTGTCTGTTGCTTTCTCATGACTAGATTGCTTATACATATTTGACAGGAATACCTCTAAAGAGATGTTCTCTCTTTATCAGTACATCATATCTTGAGGTTCATAATGTTGGTTTGTCCCAATGTTGGTGATGTTAGTTTTGAAAATTTGAGTAAGGTGGTATTCTCCATATTTCTTCTTTAAAGTTATTATTTATCCTTTTACAATTAATAATGTAATTCATAGGGAAAATATTTTGAGGAACAGAATATTAACATAGTCTCACCAGTATTTCACCCACAAGTTTTAACATCCATTCATGATTTTCTAACTTTGTCATTCCTTCTATAATTAGTCCTTGGTAGTCTGTCATAAAATAATCTTTCCTATCTCCTCCATTATTTATTTATTTATCCAGTTATTTTTATCAACATGAACTCATAGATTTGGAGTTTATTTAATGGTTAAATCCATTACGATCATTACTTTGATTCCCCGATTGTCTTGGATTGGTCTTTGGGAGCCTCATTAAGCTGGTTCCAGTGTTTTTTGGCAAGTCACACCTCTCACCCTCATCTCTCAAATGACTTTTTGAGCACTTCCTTCCTGCCCAAACAAGATATTCCAGGTTCATCTTGTACTTAACCTGTCGCAGACCTGACATAAGCCATTCTCCAAAGAACCCTCCATTCTTTTTAGTGTAGAATAAATTTAGACACCAAAATCTGAAGACTAGGTTTCAGGACTGTTTTTAAACCCTATTTTTTTCTGATACAGAAGCCAATACTCAGTGTAACTGATTTGTCTAAGGTTGCAACAACAAAACAAAATGGCAAAGATCTGATTAGAATCATTCTTTAAACTCCAGTTTCTTTTGTACATACCATTTTTGTCCAGTAGAAATAGGAGCCAAATATTTAATTTAAAATTTTCTAGTAACCACATTTGAAAAGTGCATTTTTAAGGTCAATATCCTCAAAATATTTTAACATTAATCCCTACCAAATTATTAATGAGTTAGTTTACATTTTTTTAATATTAAATTTTTAAAGTTAGGATTTTATACATCTAACACATCTTAATTTGAACTAGCCACATTTCAAGTGCTTAATAGCCACATGTGGCCAAGTGGCTACCTCATTGGACAACACAGTTTTATAGTATAATAGCTCCAGCTAACACTTGATACTATGGTACCATTTATTTCAGATGTGTTAATAATAACCAAACCCACAACTTAATTTATCTTTCTCCAGATCTTTTATTTGTATAGAAAATACAGCAAATACATAGGCTCTGGAGCTAGAGTACCTGTGTTTGAAGCCTAGTGTTACCACTTACCAATGTGGACAAGTTACTTAAGCTTTCTGTACTTCAGTTTCTTATCTGTAAATTGGAGATAATGAAGTGGTTTGAGAATTAATTATGTTGATATATGTTAATAGTATCTATCATATAAAAGCATTCCGGGACGCCTGGGTGGCTCAGTTGGTTGAGCGGCTGCCTTCGGCTCAGGTCATGATCCCAGCGTCCTGGGATCGAGTCCCACATCGGGCTCCTTGTTCGGCAGGAAGCCTGCTTCTCCCTCTGCCTCTGCTGCCACTCTGTCTGCCTGTGCTCGCTCTCTCTGACAAATAAATAAATAAATCTTTAAAAAAAAAAAACAGTCTGTTTAAAAAAAAAACAAAAAAAAATTCCATATATATTAGGTATTAGTGATTTACACAGGTTATTAGCAGCTTTGAGCTTTATGTTTTTGTCAATAGATTTTTTTCTGGTGGGAATGCTGATAAACTAATAAAAGGATCATGAGGCATATTAGAGGAAAAGATTGTCAGGGCTTGCATGATCTATATTCTAGGGTTATTTTAGAGCCACAGAGTCAGAGTTTTAGAATCACAGTATATCATTTAGCACAATACTGTCTTTTCATATATGGAGAGATCAAAAGAATGATGCCTTCCTACATTCTTAGGAATCTTTTGGCTTTGGAGTACCTGAGTACAAGAAATTAGTTTAAATTCATTTTAATATATATTTTTTAAGATTTTATTTATTTATTTGAGAGAGAGAATGAGAAGGGGGAGGGTCAGAGGGAGAAGCAGACTCCCTGCCAAGCAGGGAGCCTGATGCGGGACTAGATCCCTGGACTCCAGGATCAAGACCTGAGCTGAAGGCAGTCACTTAACCAACTGAGCCACCCAGGTGCCCAGTTTAAATGCATTTTAAAAATCTGTATCATACTAGATCATCTTGATGCTACTATGTGTCAGTACCTTCTCTATTTTACTCTTCCTGTTAAACACATCACTGTCTTAGAGCTTTGCATGCTGGATGTGTTTGTAGATTGGACTTTCTTCCAAACTACCTGTGCCATTTGTAATAGCAGTATGGGTATCAGAGGCTAGTCTCTTCCTCTATTTTTAACCTGTGAAGAAGTTATGGGAGCACTTCATGGAGCTGTGACTCTTTAAAGATGGAACAGTCCAGGTAAATAAAATTCTAGATAATCAACTTGACATTTCTTTCTTTCAGCTTCTTGCCTTCTGCTCTTTTGTCTGTCCCTAACTTCTGCTTCATCTGTTCATTATTGCCACGTAACTTCCGGAAGAATAAATTTCCTTAGAAATCTGAATTTGATGGGGGCTGGTATGGATGAGTCCACCCAAAAACCTTGGCACTTGGCTGTACAACTATTTTTTCAAGCACTTGCAGTTGTTTTACCAATTTAAAAAGGTGTAAATCTTGGCACTAATTACATGCACAAGGCAGATGGGATCTATGATGATAATAAGTAGCTGGGTGGTTAAGATGTGTACCCACATTTGTCTTTACGTTAGGGATATCAGTGGATTTCGTGTGTAAAATTTGAAATTCTGTGTACCCCTGGATTATTTTTATACTTAGAAAATTAAAATTCTGCCATCCTTAGAACCAAGCAGCGTATGAAACTTATACTTTTGCAGATGTTAGATATAGACTACAAGCTGGTATAAACGTATCATACCCTCCTTTCTGCATGGTGCTGTCTGTTCATGTCCATGCTGTTTCCTTTGGCTGGCTGTCTGTGAGCACCCCTCTCCACTTGGCTGTGCACCCTGATAGGTTGTTATTATATGTTCTCCATGTCCCCCTGACTTGTCTGACTTTCAGCCCTGGTCTTTAATTCTACCACAGTGCAGTCCTGGGAGGAGCAACAAAGGCATGTAGATTTTTGGATATGTAATTTTTTTTTCTTTATTAGTAAATCCAACCTTTCAATTTTAATATTCTACATTTTTTTGTGCATGGATTTCCTGTCTTTTTCTTTTTTCAATAGTATTCCTTCATATATACATATATATGTTTATGTGTGTGTGTATATATATATATATGTATATATATCCAGCATTCATATGTGATATATATATGTATATATATATATACATATATATATGTCTATATATGTATATATATCCAGCATTCATATGTGATAGATAACAGTTGGTTAGAGCACTAAATTCATACATTCAAAATTTGGAAGACCCATTTAACTTCATTAGACTCCATACTTAGGGCTGAATCTATCATTAAGCAATTCTTTCAGAAGTTTTTATTCACCACAGAAAGTAAAAGAATTTGAAACTTAATGAAGAATCACTTTTCTGTATCTCATTTTGTACAGTTTACTAATGGTTGACAACAAACCTAACCTGCTTATTTCATTAACTTCTTGTTTTTCTTTTTTCTGTATTTTTATTTGTTGCCAAGTTACTATTACTTTCTTTATAGTTTCTCACAGATTCAGTTTTTATAGTGAAGTAAGCACGTTGGGCAGACAGATAAGATTTTAGTTTATATTTATGTGCATTGCTGGTTTTATTGTCTTTCAGTCTAGCTCATAATCTATATTAAGTCATTATTTGGAATACCTGCTTTGGTTTTGTAGTTTACAAAGCAGTAGCATCTCCCATTTGTCTTTCTTCATAAAAGTAAAACCTCGTAATCATATTCAATAGTTGATCATAGTTTACCAGACTGCTTTTTCCCTATTTGTTTGTCTGGCTTCTTCTTTACAACCCATAGATTTTCATCTGCTTTTAATTCTCTTTTGTACACATTGCCCCAAATTCCCACCTATCTTTTTAGTTGTATCTTCTACCCTGCATCCTTGGTCACTTTTAAAAATCAATTGCAACCTGGAGTCTTTTCTAAGGTATTTATTGAAAAACAAATTTAAGGGGCACCTGGGTGGCTCAGTGGGTTAAAGCCTCTGCCTTCGGCTCAGGTCATGATCCCAGGGTCCTGGGATAGAGCCCCACATCGGGCTGTCTGCTTGGCGGGGAGCCTGCTTCCTCCTCTCTCTCTGCCTACTTGTAATCTTTCTGTCAAATAAATAAATAAAATCTTAAAAAAAAAAAGAAAAACATTTAAGACCTTTCTTCATTCAAATTGGCCAGTTCTTTTTGCTTTATACCATGCCTTAAGAAATCTTAACATTCCTTGGGCAGAAGAAGGGAAGCCCCAAAGTAATCCACTGAACTTTTACACTAAAAAGTAAGGCATTTGGCTGTAAGTAGGAAAACCAGAAGACAGTAGTATCACCAAATCTAAGGAGAGGAGTGTTACAACAAGAAAGGATTGTTACATATTACTGAGATGTTAAGTACCTTCAAACAAGAAAGTATACATTGTTTTTGATACCATTTAGGTTCTAGGTGACATAACTGGTAATTTCAGCAGTGTGGTGGGGAGGGAAGCCATATTGTAATAAGCTAGAAAATAATTAAGATGTATATAAGAGGAGATAACATTTGTAGTATACTACTCATTTGAGAAGCTACATTTGAGGAAAAACAGATATATGAAGCAGTAATTGGAAGAACCTGGGGTCTAGGGATATTTAGGTGAGAGATAACCATTATGGTGGGGAATGCTTTTTTGAATCAGTAATAATTGATGATTACTTTGTATGTTATTTAATTTGACACTTGAATGCAACAAGATATTGAGACATATAAATAGAATGGGCTTGGTTTGACTCACTGAATATAAACTATAAAAGTATCTCTTGGGGCGCCTGGGTGACTCAGTTGGTTAAGCATACTTCTGCTTTTGGCTCAGGTCATGATCCCAGGGTCCTGGGATTGAGTCCCACATTGGACTCCTTGCTCAGTGGGGAGCCTGCTTCTCCCTCTCCCTCTGCCTCTACTCCCCCTGCTTGTGCACACACACACTATCTCTGGTGTGCATATGTATCAAATAAATAAAATCTTTAAAAAAAATCAAAATCTTTTTTTCTTCAAATAATATTTTCCTAATTAAGTTCATCACTAAGATACATGTGGAATTAGTGTGTTAAACAATTTAAAGGAATGATTTTTTTTCTCCAATTAATTTACTTTTGTCAGTTAATCATCAAATATCATGAGTCCTACTGTGTGTGCCAGTTGATGGGATGTAATTCTGTTTCTTCCTTACTGGGTTCTGAACTGAAAATAGACTTAGGAATCAGAGATTAAAATTATTAGCTTTTTAAATGGTAGGTTGTATGGAAGAACTTGGCTTGGAATTGAGGTCAAATCTCAGACTTTTTTACTCCCTGTCCCCCTTAATTGAATTTACCAACTTATCAAAGATAGAGCAGCTAGCAGGAAGCTCTGTGCCTGATAGAGCTTGATGAATTTACCATGTGATTTGTTTATTGGTAGGTATGACCATCTAGGCAGAGTGAGACATAGGTTTGGCCATGCATGAAAATGACCTTTAAAACATTAATTCATCCCATTAGGAACAACTATCAGGATGTTGCCAATATTAGTCATTCCTCTTTCCTTTGGGAGGACTGAATAAAGGGTAGAGAAAAGGGCAGAAGCCTCTTTCAAAATACTTCCCCTAAGAATGTGAAAATTGTTGGGAGAGGTGGGGACTGTGGGTGGGTAAAAAGCTTATTGTATACACTAGGAATAGGGCTTAGACTTTGCTTGTATTAAAGCACTTACAGTTATCAGGGATGTTAAGTATTAAAGTTTGTATAATATAATGGAAGGAGGGAAGCAGGAACAATTAATTTTGATTTGAAATGATGAGGCTTCCAAAAAAAAAAAAATAATAATGATGAGGCTTCCAAAGATTGAGTGAAAGCAGGAGTTGGTAAACTTTTTTTTTTAGTATTCCTTATGCTATACTTTTCATCTCCTGACTTATTTTATAACTAGAAGTTTATACTTCTTAATCCCCTTTATCTGTTTTGCCTATCCTTGCACCTACCTCCCCTCTGGCAAAAACCAGTTCCCTGTATTGAAGGGTCTGGGGTTTGTTTGTTTTGTTTTTTAGATACAAATATAATAGATATAAGTGAAATCATGTGGCACTTGTCTTTCTCTGTCTGACTTACTTCACCTAGCATTATACCCTCTAGCCCATCACTGTTCTTGCAAATGGCAAGATCTCATTTTTGTTTTATGACAGAGTAATATTCTTGTGTGTGTGTGTGTGTGTGTGTGTGTGTGTGTTTGTATCACATCTTTATCCATCCATGGATACAATGGATGTATTGATTGGCTGTTGTAAATAATGCTGCTATAAACATATGGGTACATATATCTTTTTGAATTAGTGTTTTTGGTTTTTTTGGGGTAAATACCCAGTAGTGGAATTACTGGATCATATGGTGTTTCTATTTTTAGTTTTTGGAGGAACCTCCATATTGTTTTCCACAGTGGCTGGACCTTGTTACATTTCCATCAGTAGTGCATAAGCATTCCCTTACTCCACATCCTCTCCAGCACTTGTGATTTCTTGTCATTTTGATATTAGCCATTCTGACTGGTGTGAGGTAATATCTCATTGCGGTTTGATTTGCATTCCCCTCTTGATTAGTGATGTTAAACATATTTTCTTGTGTCTGTTGGCCATCTGTATGTCTTCTTTGGAAAAATGTTTATTCAACCCATTTTTTAATTGGATTTTTTTTTTTTTTTTGGTGTTAAGTTGTATACGTTCTTTATATATTTTGGATTTTAACCCTTTAGCAGATATATCATTTGCAAATATCTTCTTCCATTCAGTAGGTTGGCTTTTTGTTTTGTTGATGAGGTTTCCTGTGCTGTACAAAAGCTTTTCTGTAAAGTGCTGGATAGTAAGTTTGGTCTCTGTTGCAGCTATTCAACTTTACTGTTAAAAGTGCAAAAGCAATATATAAATGAATGACCATGGCTGTATTCCAGTAAAAAATTATTTACAAAAATAGCCAGATGTGGCCTACAGATCATAGTTCACTTATCCTACATTAAATGATCTAGTGGGAGAGTAGGTCAGAGGGAACAGGCAGAAGGATAGCATAAGCAAAAGTATAGAAGTCTAAATAATGATATATTCTGAAAATATTGAGCATTCTAGTGTCATTGGAGTGTAAGGTGGGAGTAGGGAGGAGGACCGGAAGTATAAATTACGTCCTCTATAAGGAAAAAATTATGAGTCTTAAAGTTGTTTTTTTTTTTTTTAAATGGGTAATAAGCACGATCAAATAAGTTGGCTTATGTTCATTTTGAACATCTGCTGTTGGTTCAGGTTTGAGGGTTTTTTGGTCTGTAAGTTTTAATAAGCTCAAATTGAAGCAGCCCTTTTAAATCAAAATTGGGAAAATGAGCAATCTCCACATCAATATATTAATGAAGATGTTGGATTGCTGAAGTACTCGTAAATGGCACCCTTCTTTTCTACCTGGGCTCTGAACAACTTGAAAAATAAGGAAAAAGTTGGGAGCCAAAAAATCACTTCTGCTGATCAGACCAGGTTAGAGGAACGGCTTGGTGGGAGAGTCACATGGTCTGCCACTGGCCAACTTATCCACCCAATCCTAGGCATACTAGGGAAGCAGAGCAAAATATGAGTTCTCTGCAGGTATGTTTTCCCAATAGCTCACTCCCAAGGGGAAAGGAAGCAGAACTGAGCTCTGTCTACTCTGTTCTTTACAAAATCACCAATCATATCATGCAGTTCATTTACTTCCCTAGGGGTGAAGAGATGCTCATATTGTGCTTGTGAAGCACCTTTCCTCATAGAAATGAGGAGCAAGGAAAAGTTGTTATTCCTCACCATCCAGGTTACTTTTTTGCAGAGATGTATCTGTAGATAAGTTCAACTGTTATTATACTAAAAAGCCAAACTTACATATTCTGGATATTTAAAAAAATATTTAATTCTAGTGTTTGAAATAACCATATTTCTTAAACTCTTTTTTAATAAATTAGATTTTCTAAAGACCTGTGTAAAATAATTGAATAAAATCCATGTTTGGTGAGAAAAGAAAGATAATATTAACTTCTTTATCAAGTGACTTTTACATTTAGAAAGAATAGAGCACTATTTTTTTAAGTGAGAAAAGCAGATACTTTGATAAATAGATTATGCTTTTAATCAGCTCTCATTATGGGTGCTTATGCAGTTTTTTCACTGATATCTCTTTCTTTAAAATGTATCAATTTTTCCTTATCCTCTTTCTCTTCTCTTTCTGAACAAGTCAGTACCAAAACCATCAGGTGGAACAAAGCAAGGGTAAGTGTCTACACTGAATGGTATATGTGGGAGAGAGAGCCACATCTTCTTGGAGGGGTGGAATCTCAGGGCCTGACAGGGATAAGGAGGGTCCTCGTGTGGGTTGATGTAGTTTCAGGAGGTGAAGAGTAATCTGCCTAGAAGGGCATGCTGGTGCAAGTTGTCAGAGTCCCAGCAGGGTATCTGTGAAGGATAGTAGACCAGGTATGAAGGAGGATTGGTTGTTCCTAGTAAGGAGTATCCAGACCTGAACAGGATAGGAAGATAAAGAGGGCATCTGCTTGGAGGAGGGGTAGGAAAGAAAAGCATCTGTGTAGGGAGTAATCTGGTGTGGATGTATTGAGGCTCATTTGAGTGAGGAGGGAATTGATGTGTGGAAACATCCCAGTGTAAGATGTCAGAGTCTGAGGGTGGGGAGAGGAAGGCATCCCCATGGAGGGTCAGCTCGGCATAGGTAGGATGTTAGAGCCTGAGCAGCAGGAGAGGGATATTCTTGTAGGAGGGGTGGCAGGCATGAGAAATAGGGGCCTGAACAAAGTGAGGAAGTTATATACATGAGGAAGGTGTTGGGGGTATTAGTGCAGAGAAGGGTGAGGAAAGTATCCCTGTAGGGAAGGGGAAACAGCCACACATCGGTTACATACAGGGAAACTGGTCAAAAAAATAAATATTAAAGGTAATGGGAGCCAGGCCTCTCACTCTCTGAGAGGGGAGTTTCAAATGTGGAATTGGAGAAAACTAGAGTGCTCTCTGTAGTGTTGGACTGGAAATGAGATAATTGGTGTGAATTCATGGTTTTCATTATATATAGACTAGAAATATAGAAGTTAATGTGTGTGTATGTATACACACTTATGCCCTAAGGGGATAAGTGATTCACTGAGGAGGGGCCTAGTAGCAGTGACAGTCCAATAACATTGTACATAATGTGTCATTATTAATTTCCTGATTTTAATAGTTGTATTCCTAGAAGAATGCTTTTGTAGGAATTACTTGTTAAAAGGATTCAAGGGTGGTGGGACATGATGTAGGCCATTTACTCTCAAATAGTTGGAAAAATGAAAATTTGTATCATACTTAAACATTTTCTATAAACTTAATATTGTTACAGGAGCATCTAGGTGGCTCAGTCAGCTAAGTGTCTGACTTTTCCATCTCTTTTGAACTTTTCCAAAGAGTGGTGAATGATCAAATAGAAGGGTTCTGGGATCAAGCCCTGCATCAGGCTCCCCGTTTAGTGGGGAGTCTGCTTATCCCTTTGCCTCTCTCTCTGTTCTCTCTTTCTCGCTCTCTCTCTCTCTCTCTCTCTCTCAAATAAATAAAATCTTTAAAATAAATACAGTTGTTAAATAAAGTAAAAGTATTTAAAAGCAATGTTGAGTCAAAATATTATAGTCTCTTGAATTAATCACTTTCAGCCCTTAAAACCATGCAATAAAATATAAATTGTAGGTTTTTCAACACTAAGAATTGCCTTTTGAAATAATGATAGCTAATATCTATGAGTGCTTACTATGTATCATACACTATGTGTATGTGTATTAGTCACATTCAGTTTTCATATGTGAAATAATACAATTTTTGTTTTCATTTTACCCATTAGAAAACTGAGGCTTAGAGAAGCTGCCCAAGACTTTCCATATAGGAAATATGAAGGTAGAATTGACATCCAGGTCTTTATTACTCTCTGGTCATACCTGGTTAAAAATTTAACAAGTCTGATCCTTCCTAATCAGATAGTTGTGTCTAAAGCTTTAGTAAAATGGTGCTCTTCTCTGTTTCATTTCAGAACCCTGAGTTTGAAGAGTAGGTAAAAGTGTTTTAGATTTAGACCACCTCAGTGCTTGGTCCTTGGTGAGAAATAAGAGAGAATAGGGTCTTCCGTTATTTGAAAATGCATATCTGAGTTAAGAGTTCTATTTAGGTAGATTAATCAGAAATAATATACCCAGATTTCTTTCTTGGTCATCTATTGGAAATAGTGGGTGGTAAGAGCATGGAGTTAGTGGAGCAAGGATTTTTGCCAGCACAAATTGTCAGTGCTTTTAGTCTGGATATAAAGTTGTTCTCTATCCCAATTCCAAGAATGATCTTCTTTCCATCTCTTCTGAATTTTTCCAAAGAATGATAAATGATCAAATAGAGGGTAGCTAATGACAATTTGTTATTTAATTTTAACTCCCCTTTTCTTCTATTCCCTGATACCCATTTAGAGTCTAGGAAAATGGTGCCTGGTAAATTTATTTTTTTTTTTAACACACCAGCATTAATGATCAGCCTAATCATAACCAATTTTTCTCCTTTGCCTTATTATTTGACCTTTTAGTATTTCCATTTCTGGCATCGGTATAACTTATAAATGGGTTAGAATATCCCTATGAGAGGGTGGTGGGGTTACATTATATGTTTATATAAAAAATTTAAAAAAGAATATCCCTATGAGTATACATTAGCTTACTTATCTAACTGATCCTACTGCGTTATCTTCTTAATCTTCACTCTTCTCATCAGTCTGAACCCACAGATCCTTTTATCCTTGTTACAGAGTTTTTGCTGACCCTTTCATTTAGACCCATTCCAAAATTGCCCCTTTATTTTATATCAGAAATAATAGGATTTTCAGTGTTGAAGGAAGCACAATCATCTGCTCTGATTTGTTGTGCATCTCTTCCTCATAATTTTTTTTTACTAAGTATTTACAGGGTCAGGCATTGTGTTAGGAAACTCAGATGCATTAGATTATTTTCATGAAGCATAGTCTTGTAGATTACACAAGGTTTTCGCACTATAATAAGTGCTGTAATAGAGGCATATACAATATTAACATTATGATACAAAAGGGGATAGTGATCAGGTTTCCTTGTATGGGTCCAGGAATGGTCATAGGATGATTGTGGGATATGGAAAAGAGAGAAGATGAGTCACAAAGAAACTTTTAAATGGAATATAATAGTAATTATTGTTATTTTTAATTATTTTACTTTGGATTAGGCATTAAATGTTCACTCGTGTTCATTTGATTTTCACAATAGTTATATAAGTAGGAAATATTTTTATCATCCCCATTAAATAACTCATAGGTAGTGGAAAACCATTGATGGGTTTGTCTGTTTGTTTTTAAGATTTTATTTATTTATTTGATAGACAGAGATCACAAGTAGGCAGAGAGGCAGTGGGGGCAGGTGGGGGAAGCAGGCTCCCTGCTGAGCAGAGAGCCCGATGGATGCAGAGCTCAATCCCAGGACCCTGAGATCATGACCTGAGCCAAAGGCAGAGGCTTAACCTACTGAGCCACTTAACCCCCCCCCCCCCCACGCATTGATGGATTTTAAGCACAGGAGTGACATCATTTCGTTTGTGGTTTTATAACATTATTCTGCCAGTAGAGTAATAGGGGAATAGGACACGCAAATCAACCAGGGGGGTGTCAAGATAGCCCAACCAAGAAATTATGAGGGTCTGAAATAAGAGTAGTAGTAATGGAAAAGAAAGAAAAACTCGAAAGATACGATGTATTGGAATTAACAGACTTTAGATGTTGACGAGCTATGGGCACACAGAAAAAGGGGGAAGAATAGAGAAAATTATTTTTAGGCTTCTTTTAGAAGACCTAGTTGGATTGTGAGACAGTTATCCAGAATAGTATATAGAGCAGCATATTTTTCATATTTCATAGTTCAAGTGTTCCTACTTCTGCTGCAGGAATGATGTGTTGCCTGTGTGTTCTTGTTTTCTTAACGTTTGAAGGCCGAGGGGTGGCTTTAGACCTTGATTATTACTGTGTGTGTGGTATTTTGTTTTTTCCCTCCCAGATTTGATTCCTCATTATCTGTCAGGAAAATTTAGCCTAGATAGACTGAGTAATTTTATGTTGTAATTGTATGTTGTTTGTTAATAATTTTATAATAAACATAAGTAATTTGGAAAGACTGTCTCAGATCAGTTTTCCCTAATTTTGTCGAAGTTGCTAGAGTGTAACATGGTTCACTATAGGTTTTAGACTCCCATAGCTTTGACATACAGTGATTCCATCTTTAAACAGAATCCCAAACACTTCCTTTACCTTCACTTTGTCTATGTCCTCCCAGTTACTAACCTATCTCAATATTTGATTTACTTGAGCTTCACTTACTTGTATGTCTTTCAGATATCCTAAATATAGCATATCTAAAACTGAACTCTTTCTTTTCAGTATTTATTTATGAGGGCAAGAGAGAAAGAGCTCGAACAAACATGCAAAAGCAGAGGGAGAGGGAGAGAGAATCTTAAGCAGAATCCCTGCCTAGCACAGTGTCCAGTGCAGGGCTGGATCCCACAACTCTGAGATCATGATCTGAGCCAAAATCAAGAGTCAGACACTCAACAGACTAAGCCACCCAGGCGCCCATAAAACCCAGCTCTTGATCTCCCTCTGTTTTTGTTTTTTTCTCCAAAAATTATTACAGTATTCATGAGAGTTGCAAGGTGGCAGAAACCATGGGAGTATAAAAATTGGCTTGAGGGCCAAATTGTGAATAGTTTTTTTTTTTTTTAATAATTGTTCAAAAGAATTAGCCTTTATTCTGATATTTGAGATTCAATTGACATTATTTTTCGAAGGTCATAGAAATGCCACTTTCCACATTCCATTCAATGAATATACTGTTACAGTTCTGTTTTAGACCAACCTTATGCAAACCATGATTATTCTTTGGAGAAACCAGAAGTAGCCTTCCCAGGAGAATATTTGAAAATTTGGGCATAGTATTTTTAAAAATCATTCTGGAAAATTTTAAGTATGTACAAAAGTAGAAGAGAGCATAATGCATTTCCATATTCCTGTGATCTAGCTTTAACAGTATTACAAATTCTGGCCCAATTTTTAATATTGCAGACTCCACGTTGAATGCAGAGCCCTACATGGAGCTTGTTCCTTGTTCCTACGACCGTGAGATCACAACCCAGGCGCCCCTAATATTAAAATTTTTAATCAGAACAAAACATTTTATACATTGGTTGCCTGAATGCTGTAATCCAATTTCTTTTTTTTTTTTTTTTTTTTTTTAGATTTTATTTACTTGAAAGAGAGAGAGAGAGAGAGAGAATGAGGTGGTGGGTAGAGGGAAAAGCAGACTCCCCATTGGAGCAGGGAGCCCGATGCGGGGCTTGATCCCAGGACCCTGGGATCATGACCTGAGCTGAAGGCAGATGCTTAAAGAACAGAGCCATCTAGGTGGCACCATTTCTTATTCTAATATGAATAAACCGGGATTACACGTTTTATTGCAAGAAATTGTGGATTTATGTAAGAGTTGTGGAAAATATGATATATGTAACATCTTACTTGCTTTAGGCTTAATATTAAACTATTTTTGGTTGTATCTGCTTTAATTATGAGCTAAAAAATTGAGTTTAGAACCCAGTAGCTTACTCTTCCCCTTTTTCTCTATTTTTCTTTCTCTCTCTCTCGTATTTTTTCTCTTACCCTCTTTCTCCCTCTCTTCCTCCCATCTTTATTCTCTGTGTTTTGAATAACTCTAAAACCAGTAAGAAACCATTGCTACTTATGTTTTGGATCTGTCTGACATTTTCTATTCATCAAGCAAACCAAAGAAGGTACTGCTTATTAATAGAGTCATTGAATATGCTGAAGAGTAGTTCATTGTTTTTTAATCTTGTAGAGCCACTGAATTGACAGTGAGTGACTAATGTGTCAGAATCCCTCAGAGTACTCATCTTACTTGGTTGTTGTTGAAATAACAATAACTTACTAAATTGTTTTCACATTAGTGTTAATAATATATGTCAGCACTCGTAATAATTTGGTACTTATGTCTTGAATGTTTGTTAAAAGAACCACAGCAAATTAATTTATGGCTTAGAAAATCTGGACTTTATGAGATATAGATGAGATATAGATGGAGATAACATAGAGATACTCACCTTTGTGTATAATTTGTCATTAGTAGTAATAATTATGATGATTCTAGGCATTTAAAAAATGTGTTTTTAGTTTAATTTTAATGAACAGGATGTCCTGTTGCTATTTGTATGTGTAAGTTACAATTTTATAAAAGATATTAAATTGAGATTTTTGTAGTAAATTGTAAATTTAGAGTACCTTTTATTCTAGGTGTCAGTTAACTGTGTTGTACAAATTGTTACATACTGTTTTTCAAATCAGTGATTTTTTTTTTCCTTCTTCCTTTCTGTGTAGTGGACCTCTCTGCAATATTTATTGACAATCTCTTTCTTCTTGATGTCTTTTTTGTTCTTTTTTTTTTTAAGTTTCACATCTTCTTTCTATGCATAATTTTCCTAAACTCAACTGTGATCGCATGATTCTCTGTGTAAAAAGCTTCATTGGTTTCTTACCAACCTTAGGATAAAGTCTAGATTCATAACTTGGCTTGCGGAAGTCCAGCGTAACCTGCTGCCTCTATACCACCTTACCCTTTTTGTCATTCTACCTTGGGCACTACCATCAATCAGCTGCATCAGTAGCTCAGTAATAGTAGTATAGAAATAATACTAGCTAACATTTATTAAACACCTATTAATGCTTGTAACACGTATGTGCTTTATATGTATTCTATCCCTTAGTCCTCATAATAACTTTGAGTACAGGTATTGTAGTTAGCATTTTACAGAGGAGTCACACTGAACTATTTTGGGGTTCTCAGACATTGTTCCTCTGGGCTTTTGCGTATTTGTTTTCTCCTTTTGGATTACAAATAGCTGCTATTCACTGCTTTTTACAAACTTTTTAAAAAGTATAACTGCATAGAAAAAAGTATATGTACTTTAAACTTCAGTGAACAAACTGAACATACTCCTGCATCCACCACCAGATCAAGAAATAGAACTCCTCCCCAAGAAGTCCCCTCATATCTTCTCCCTATCACTAATCTTACCTCCCTTCTCAAATATCGATAATTTTCTGACAACACCATGGACTATTTTTGGCTGTTACTGGGAAGCTGTGTAAATGGAATTTGTATAGCATTTATTTTTCTTGTGTGTAGCTTCTTAAACTCAACTTTACATCTGTAAGATTCATTCATGTAGTTGCCTTCAGATACAGTTCATTCCTTTTCATTGCTCTGTAATATCCTGATACATAAATATGTATGTATGTATCATCTTTGCTCATTTTGAAGGATAATTTAGTTATTTCTAGTTTACATTATTGCTAAACATACAGTTAACATTCTTATACATTTTTTTAAAAGACAGTGATAGAGCATGAGCAGAGTGGAGGGGCAGAGGGTGAAGGAGAAGCAGACTCCCCACTGAGCAGGGATCCTGGTGCGGGGCTCAACCCCAGGACCCCAGGATTATGACCTGAGCCAAAGGCAATCACTCAACCAACTGAGCCACCTAAGTGGCTCATTATACATTTCTATACATTACACATTTTTAATTTTGGTTCAACTCCTGGATTATTTTTCTACCTCATTTTAGCTGACTAGATTTCACTTTCCCTAAGAAGCCTTTCTTAGCCTCTCCAAGTTTGGATTTGGTACCCTTTTCTGTGCACTGATATCACTCTCACCTTCCTCTATCATAAACATTTATATATGTTCCACCATATTCAAACTGTGTGTGTGTGTGCACTCAAAAGTGTGTGTATGGTGCATGCAAAAGAAAAACCATGTTTTCTCTTTCCCTGTCTTTTTTGCATTCACTGAGTACTTAAATAATAGTTGAGTGAATGAGTTTTTTCAGTATATTCACCCTTCCATTGCTAAAGAAAAAAATATATATACATATATAAACATAAATCTAATGGAAATTGAATAATATAGTTAATACTTTCTGCCATTTATTCTCCTTAGATATGTAGTTACTTTAAAATAATAAGTTATGTTAAAATTTGTAATTTGTCAGGCATCTGTGTTGTCCCTTTTGTACTTTCTTTCTACCATACAGCTATTTGTGTAAAGTATATTTGGAAAATTTTTTTTACTACTCGCATATTTAATAACCCCATTTGTAACAAGTGATGTTATTTGTCCTTTGAGAGTGGTCTTGAGTTTTGTAAATAGCCAGAAGACATTGGAGCCCAGATAAGACTTTTATGAATGATAACCTGAATCAAAAGTGAGTTAAGATTTCAAGGAATATAATATTGACTCTTTTCTCCTGTCTCCTTCCCCATGTGGGCTTAAAAACCTATCTCTTTTTTTACAGAATTAAGTCACTAAATTCAAGTGGAGTTAAGCCACTGAGATAAGCTGGAGTTTATAGTATATTTTGCTTTTGAGTTTCTTGTCACTTAACTGATTTCTTTTGCACATTACTTGTGTTGTACTTGAGTATCATTTATTTGTAAGAGTGTTTGCTTTTCATCTTGAATTTATCTTTTCTGATATTAAAATTGATGTCTTTGCTTTAACCACCATGCTCATTACTAACACTCGTTTCTTCCCTCCCCTAATTAAATAATAATAGTATACCTTTTACTATTTTATTTCTCCCATTTCTCTTAGACTTCAGTTCTCTAGGCTTGCTCATCTCACACATTTTATGTAATATTTATTGATCTTGTTTGTTGCTTTGCCTTTCTTCCCCACTAAACTCTAACTTTAAGGCAAGTGTTTAAGAGTTTAACAAAAATGTCTTTGAAAAAATGAAGACTGTTACCTGTTTTAGTCTTCTCTAAAATACTGTCATTTTGGGACGCCTGGGTGGCTCAGTTGGTTAAGCGGCTGCCTTCCGCTCAGATCATGATCCCAGCGTCCTGGGATCCAGTCCCACATCTGGCCCCTTGCTCAGCAGGGAGCCTGCCTCTCCGTCTGCCTGTGCTTGCTCTCACTCTCTCTCTCTCTGACAAATAAATAAATAAAGTCTTTAAAAAAATAAAAAATAAAATACTGTCATTTGCCACAAATATTTTTTTATATTAGTCACTTTATTATTTTAAACGTATTCTGTCTCCTTATTGAAATACTATTAAGTATAGATGGTCCCTCTCTCCCTGACAGCTCTCCTCTGTCACCCATGAAATTCAGCTAGCTTATTATTTTTTTAAACGGGGCTTAAACTCATGACCTTGAGCTCAAGATCTGAGCTGAGATCAAAAGCCAGATGCTTAACCATTTGAGTCACCCAAGTGCCCCTCAACTAGACTTTATTATTATTATTATTATTATTACTATTAAATATTTTATTTACTTATTTGACAGAGGGAGAGAGAGCATAGGCAGGGAGAGCATCAGAGGGAAAGGGAGAAGCAGACTGCCTGCTGAGCAGAGAGCCCAGTGTAGGACTCAACCAGGACTCTGGGATCATAACCTGAGCTGAAGGCAGATGCTTAAGCAACTGAGCTGTCCAGGTGCCTCTCAACTACATTTTATTAGACAAATCACTGTGACAGATCTTGGGGATTATACAACAAAGGCAATGATGTTGTTCCTGTTGTCAAGGAGCTAAACATGAAATGTCTCAAATTGGGTTATGAACATATTTGGAGAAGGTGGTGCTGGTAACAATAAATTCTGACAAATAAGATTGGAAAAGACTTTGTGATACCATTTAGACAGTGCTTATATACCAACTCTATTTTACACATGAACAAACTGTTGCTTAATATGGATACTCAGCTAGCTGTAAAGCTGAAAGAAAATGTTTTAGGTTAGTTTGGAAGACAGGATACTTGACAGGTGAACAAAGATTATGGGGGGATGAGGATTTCAGATAGAAAACATGTGCAAAAAGCTCAGATGTGTAAGCATAGTAAGTTGTTTCATGTAGGTGACATGTAATTTAATTATGATGAAGTTATATAAAATAAGATGGAAGAATAGGCGAGGTTAGATCAGAGAAGGCCATGTATGCTATTTTAGAACATCTATAATTCATCCTGTAAGGAGTAGGGACCAAAGAGTTTTAAGTAGAATTAATAAAGCCTTATACTCTTTTAAGTGGTGAAAGTTAATTAGAATAATAATCCTGATATCTGTTATGAGAGCCTTAGTAATCAGAGTTACTCCAGTAGACTTCACATTTTCTGTATTGCTGAGAATAATGTTTAATAGAGGTGCATCTTTAAGGTAACAAAGTTTCACTGTTTGGAATTATAAAAATTTTTTTCAATTTGTTAACTGTCTCAGGCTTCCAGAAAATTTAGAGTGTACTATTACGTATATCCAAGTACCCTCCATCTTAAAGAAATAAAACATGGCAGATGAAATTGGAATTCTCATCTATCATTTGCCTGTCCCATTCCTTTTCCTCATCCTGGATGTATATATTTTTCTCTTGCTGCTTCTTTAAAGCATTCATAGTCTGCCTTCTACAAATGATTTCAAAGTGAGAGTTATATATACTTGATGTACTAAGGTGTCTTTTGTAAAAGTTGCACATTGAATTTTTCTGTTCTGGATTATTTTAAATACTCCACAAACCTTCTTATTTAAACTATTATAAATTTCTTCCTAGAGCACATTATTAGGCCATATTTATCTTTTCATTTGTATATAAATCTAGTTTCACCTATTAGTCTTGTTTAAAATCAGACTAATCGGGGCTATAAATTATGAATATTCTAGCATTTTAACTCTATAAAAATAATTTACAAACTTAGCAAAAGATAAAGGTTTCGAAATAATGTGGACACAGAATGGTCAGAATGTATTCCCTGAGTTTGCCCATATATACTCAAGTAGGAGTAAAGTCTATCAGATACCTGTGTTTTTCTAGTTTGTCAATAGTGTTTAGCTTTTGTTTATTGCTTTACATTTCACTAAAAATTCTATACAGATTGACTCTGTACCTGGGATATATGAGTTTAATTAAATGTTTGATTATAATAAGTAAATTTTCAACATATGAAGTGTTGATAATATTCTAAGTCTTACAGAAGAAAGATTACTGATTTAGGTAAGTTAGGTCATTTTTGCAAGATCATATAGCTGATACGATGGGAAATCTGGGACTCTAACCTGGATCTTGACTCCATATTCATTATCATCCCATATGTATGAGAGGGCAAAACAGACTCAGACATAAAAGTCAGGGAATGCCAATAGTTTTAATGAGAAAATGAGATCAGTTTCCCCAGCAGTGACTAACAAGCATTTAAATTCAGTGAAATAATTATTGTAGTATCGGATCATCTGTGTTTAAGCCTTGTACAGTGTAACCATTTATTTTGTACATGTGCTTATTGCTCGGTAATTCTTTATGACTAGTTTGATTTACACATGTGTAAATGTGAATCAGAGAAAGAGGTGGATAATTAAGATAGTCTTTGGGTTTTTCTCTTTTAGTGTATATTCAGATATATTGACCCAGTTTTCCTAACCCTGAGTTTTTTTTTATTTAAACATATAATGTAACCCCACCACCATCTCCCAACCCCTCTCCCCCTCACCCCCCTCAGTTTGTTTTATGACATTAAGAGTCTCTTTTGGTTTGTCTCCCTCCTGATCCCATCTTGTTTCATTTTTTCTTTTCCTACCCCCTTAACCTCCACCCCCGTTGCATCTCCACTTCCTCATATCAGGGAGATCATATGATAGTTGTCTTTCTCCGATTGACTTATTTAGCTAAGCATAATACCCTCTAGTTCCATCCATGTCGTCGCAAATATATATACAATGGAATACTATGCAGCCATCAAAAGAAATGAAATCTAACCCTGAGTTTTGAACCAGCCCTGACACTATTGACATTTTGGGCTAGACAATTCCTGTTCTGAAGTTTTGTCCTGTGCATTGTAGGATATTTAACAGCATCCTTGATTTAGTAGATACCAGTAGTTCCAATTATATGCTCATGTTTGGAGATTAGAGAAGACTTCAAGACCTTGTAATAGAGGCATGTTTATTAAGAGAGGCACCACAATCCTCAAGTTACAGTAGAAAATATACTTGACATATGCTTATGGAAAGAACAGGACAGTAAGACACAGCTTAAGAAAGAGACAGTGGTGGGGTGCCTGGGTGGCTCAGTTGGTTAGAGCTTCTGCCTTCAGCTCAGGTCATGATCTCAGGGTCCTGGGATTGAGCCCCACATCTCTGCTCAGTAGGGAGCCTGCTTCCTCCTCTCTCTCTCTTTGCCTACCTCTCTGCCTACTTATGATCTGTCAAATAAATTAAAAAAAATTTTTAAAGGCAGTGGTTACATTGAAACTAGTGTCTTAGGTTCTAAGAAATAGAAAAAACTAAGCAAGACATAAATATGAGTATTTCTTCTTAGAACAAGATAGGATATAAATAAATAAATGAATTTCAGAAAGAAACAATGTAAAGAAAGATAATGATTAAAAACAGGTATTTTTTTTAAAGATTTTATTTATTTATTTGACAGAGATCACAAGTAGGCAGAGGCAGACAGAGAGAGGAAGGGAAGCAGTCTCCCTGCCAAGCAGAGACCCGACGCGGGGCTCGATCCCAGGACCCCAGGATCATGACCTGAGCCAAAGGCAGAGGTTTTAACCCATTGAGCCACCCAGGTGCCCCAAGAACAGGTAGTTTTTAACTTACATTTGGGCTGTGTTCTAAAAGTTATTTTGAAAATAAATGTCTTTGGTCTCACGGTTAAATTTTTTCCTCAAGCATTTATTCAACAAGTATTTAAGTGCCTTATGTGGGCCAGGTACTAGGGCTAAGCATAACAAGCAAGATGACATGGTACTTAACTTCTTGGAGCTTTTAAAATTTCACACATTTATCAAGTAAAAATATCAGAGGTTTATTTATGCGAATGTTTTCCCCTTTCTCTCCTTCTTCCAGTTTGAGTTGAGGGTGGAATACTTGTCTTTCTTACTTACCTATGTATCCCCAGCTTCTAGAACACTTGGTTCATTTGTAAATATTTTGTAAATGAATATTGATTACTTGGAAAGAGACATTTTAAAATTACACGTGATTATTAGAATTGTGATAAGTGCTCCAAAGTGAATAATATAGGTATATAACACGAATCATGAAACAATGGATCTGGTGTAGTCTAAAGCTAAATTAGATTAGACAGAGCTTTAAATTGAGGCACTATTTTCCCCCAGCTTTACTGAGATATAATTGGCAAATTTATATATTTTAAAGTATGCAGTGTGGAAAAAAAAAAAGTACACAGTGTGATAATTTGACAAACGTATACTTTGTGTAGTGATTACCATAATGGACTTAACACATTGTTACCTCACATAGTTCTTTTTTTGTGTGTATATGATGAAAAAGCTTAAAATCTACTCTTAGAAAATTTCCAGTATACAACACGGTATTACTGACTATGCTCTTGATTAGATCCCCAGAGCTTATTCAGACCTTTTAACTGAAGGCTTGTTCTCCTTGACCAGATCATCTCTCCATCTCCCCCACCTCACCCCCTACCCCAGCCCCTGGTAACCACCATTGTACTCTGTTTCCAGGAGTTTGACCTTTTTTTGTTGGTGGTGGTCTTTTTTTGGTAAAGATTCCAAATAAAGGGGGGATGAGATCATACAGATTTGTTTTTCTCTGCTTGGCTAATTTTATTTAGTATGATGTCCTCTAGAGTCATCCATATTGTTGCAAATGGCAAGGTTTCTTTCTTTCTCACAGCTGAATGGTACTGTTATCTATATAAACACATCTTTATCCATTCATTCCTTGAGGGACACTGAGGTTGTTTTTATGTTTAGCTATTGTAAATAATACTGCAATGAAGTGAGGAGGGGCAGATAGCTCTTCAGCATAGTGATTTTGTTTCCTCCAGTTATATACCCAGAAGTGAAATTGCTGGATCATATGGTAATTCCATTTTTTTTTTTTTT
>ML104416.1:73617-140494 GCA_003697995.1 Taxidea taxus jeffersonii | reverse complement strand
CCCCCCCCCCCACTGCGCCACACATATGATCATTTCTCAGGTAACACAGGAGCTAAAACCAAGTTGTAACCGCCATCTTGAAGGGATTGAACACTCTGTGAACTGTGCAGCCAAGCTCTGTTTAAGGTTAGTATTTCTTCATCAAGTCACAGTAAGAAGAAAAACCAAAGGTTATTACCTTTATGGGTACATCTTAGCTCTAAAAAAAATTTTAGTTTTATCCCCTACAGTGTGCTGGGTAGACGCAGAGACACAGAAGTGAGAGACATGCAGTCCTTCTTTCCAGTTGCTCCTGGTGGTATGGGGATGAAACCAGGGCAGCGAGCCAGTAAAAGAGGAGAGAAGGACAATCCAGAATAGACAGAGGACGATGCCTGAGGCGGCACCCCAGTGAGTATGGGATCCATACCTAGAGTCTAGAGAGGGGACATCTCCCCCACAGAGACAGGAGGGATGGAGGAGAGAGTAGATAATGATGCGGTGTGTACACAACCAAGTCCCCAATATGGTGACTCTCAGTTTGTGCCGGAACCACTTTGGGCCTTGCTAGATTTGTCACCAGCACAGTTTCAGAACTTTCCAAAGTGGATGGCTTATATTAAGAGAGAGAGAGAAAGAGAACTTAGAATCATTAGATTAAGGACTAGTAGGGAATTTCCTTAATTACAGTTAGGAGTTATTTCTTTGAAGAAGGCATCCTCTGTAGATATCTTCTTAATTGTGGTGATTAATGTCACTGAAGTTAACATTTCTAATAAAAATTCCACTGCTTTTTAAGAATGTAACTCATTGTTTATAGAATAAGATAAGGCAATGAATTACTGAAGTTATTCCCAAAACATAAAGAGATAAATCCTGAAAATGAACTAAAGAGATACAAGCATCTAGGTCAAATGCCTTCTGCCACTAATTTCCCAGTTTAACTACAATCCAGTAAATTGATCTTCTAAGCCTGAGTCGTGCACAGACTCTGCATCCTGTCCTGCAGAAGTCCTGCAGACCTGATGGGACACAACAGGTAGAGGTGGCTTTGCCTTGAGTGTCACAAAGCCTCTGACTAGCTAGTGACAGATACATTCATTCTTCAGCTGTTTGTTTTAATCAGTTAGTAGACTCTGGATAGCCTCAGAACAAGTCCCTCGTGGCTCACGCGACAGAAGAAAAGCAAAGAACCTGGAGTCAGGCAGCACCGCTCCTGGTTGTCTCCCCGATGAGAAAGAGATCCCTTGAGGTAACAAAAGTGTGTCTGATTTCTCACTCCCTTAACTCCTTTCCAGTCCCAGACTGCCAACCAGTTCAGTCACATCGAATCCCTTCCAGGAAATCTTCAAGGGTCTTTGCTCTTTTCATTTGTTAACATTTTAATTCAATTAGAACATCAGCTAGTTCTCAAAAAAAATTAAGATAGAGGGACAAAATAGATTCCCCACAGAGATCTAATTCTTCTCTTTTCAGACTCCACTCCAGGACCCCCATCATTAGGAATGAAGCAGAAACACAGGCCGCCGTGTCCGAGATGCAGTGAGGGGACGACCGAGTCCTTCACAGAAGGACCAAGAAGGCGGACCCTCTTCTGCTTTCCATTGCATTTGTTTCTTTCTGTCTTTCTCTCTTAGTTGGCAGCTTTTTCATTGTCCCAATTATGAAACAAAAAGATTCTCATTAAAAATTTTCAGGCAGGGGTGCCTGGGTGGCTCAGTGGGTTAAAGCCTCTGCCTTCAGCTCAGGTCATGATCCCAGGGTCCTGGGATCGAGCCCCCGCATCGGGCTCTCTGCTCAGCGGGGAGCTTGCTTCCTCCAATCTCTCTCTGCCTGCCTCTCCCCCTACTTGAGATCTCTGTCTGTCAAATAAATAAATAAAATCTTAAAAAACATTTTTTTTCAGGCAATTCTGGAAGACCTTTTGAAAACATAAAAATTTCCTCTAATCCTACTACGTGGAGTTCACATCATGCTGCATAGCCTTCCGGATAAGTCTTCTTCGTGTGATTTTGTTTACTTTTTCAGTGCACAAAGCAGGACCCTTCTGAAAGCCGAGGCTGGAACCCACAGATCTGAGTCCATCTGTCCTAAGAGGACAACAAAATTCACACCTGCCTTCTGACTCTCCCAGCCTCAATGTCCATTTGTAACATGGGAATGAGGTCACTACCACCTGTCACCCCACCTGATCACATTAAGTATTTTTAAAATAAAATTACCTGTATTCTTTGGGCTTTGGGGGATGTTCTCTATTTAAAATTATTTAAAAATTAAGGTACATGATTCTTACTAAAGTCCTCCCCTGTTGATGCAACAGAGAAATTACAGAAGGTGAACCCAAACAATGACTATACTTATTGGAAAATACCATTTTAAATCCTCACCTGGACACACCCAAGCCCACGACTCACTACAGGCACAGAGCCGCAGGCCTAGTGTAAGATTCTGGCCCTCGGGGATCCATGTAGGGCTTATCCAGGTATAAGGTTTTTAGAGTATCTAGTACGTATCGAATTAGTCATTGAACAAAAAAAACAAGCTGTGAGTTTTGTTTTTCACTGAAGTAAATGTGCTTCTTGTTTCCCTCTGGCTGTCCTCTTTAATGAGAGCATTTTTGTTGAACCACAACAGGTGGCACTTGTAAATGTGACATCACACCCACGAGGAACGTCAAAGCTGCAGAAGCTGACCAGTCTCAGCAAGAAGGTGGCCGAGGGCAGTGTGTCAGCCGAGGTAAGTAAGAGATGGGCACCTGCCGTACCATGCGTCATTTCCAAAAGGTGGGATATTTACGATCTCAAGTTCTAACAGATTCACCCCTACCTAGCTTATTATACCTTTAAGACGGTGTAAAATAGGGACGGTAGTAGCACCGTGTGACGGTGAGCAGTTAACAAGCCAGCAAGTGGTAGCCAGACGTGGCCAACATCCAGCAGATGCTGGGTATGATGACGACCCACCAGCTCTCCTGCCTCGTCTTCGCTGCGTGCCAGTGGCACCCAGCGTTACCGGGAACCCGTAGAGAAAGCTCGGCCATTTACCGAGCTTCGTCAAATAGTCGCTCAAATCCTTTATTTACATTGTACTACTTAGTCCCGACAACAGCTCTCTAAGTATTCCTAAGGCATTCTTTTTTTTTTAAGATTTTATTTATTTATTTGACAGAGAGAGAGATCACAAGCAGGCAGAGAGGCAGGCAGAGAGAGAGAGGGGGAAGCAGGCTCCCTGATGAGCAGAGAGCCCTACATGGGGCTCGATCCCAGGACTCTGAGACCATGACCTGAGCCGAAGGCAGAGGCTTAACCCACTGAGCCACCCAGGTGCCCCTCCTAAGGCGTTCTTAATGCCTTTTCCAGGTGAGAAACAGCATCACAACACCTAGAAAATTCCTTCTCTAGAGAAAAAAAGAAAGAGGTCACTTCAACATTGTCCAAGTGCCTCACCCTCTATGTACCTACCTCACATGGGGACACCGAATAAATTCTACCTAAATATTTATGGCTCCCAGCATCGGTGAGGGCATGCAGAAGTCACTCCTGCACAACTGCTAAGAGCTGCCAGCGGGCCTATGCCCTTCAGCCCAACAGCTGTAATAGAGGGGACCTGCCGCACGCCTCCACTGGAACACAGGCGGTGCCGCGACGAAAGTGTCCGGCAATCGTGACCACATTGTTCGTAACACGGCGCGAACGCCCCGACAGAAGTCTTCCACTAGGAACTAAACGAAAGCGCCGTACAAATAACGAGACCCCACACAGCTTCTAGAGGAATGGGGGTTGCTAGAACAGGTAACCGAGATAATAAATAACCAATGAGCCGTCGCTACTGATAAACATGTGTTTTTTAAATTTCTTTAAAAGGTTTATTTACATATTTTAGTGAGAAAGCGAGAAAGAGGGTGGGGAGGGGCAGAGGGAGAGAGAGCTTTAAGCAGACTCCGTACTGACTGGGGACCTGGACACGGGTCTCAAGCTCCCAGTCTGGAGATCACAACCTGAGCCAAAACAGAGAGTCAGATGCTCAGCTGACTGTGCCACCCGGGCACCCCTAAACATATTATTAGTAAGGAACCTTCTGAGTAAAAATTCACACTAAATGCATTAATGGCTTCACTAAAATGCATAAAACCCACATCTAGGAAAGTAGTGCGGAGAATGAACAGAGAGAGCCCTGGGAAGAGAATGGGCTCTGGAATCGAGCGGACCTCTGAGTGACAAGTTACAGGACCTTCAACCAATTACATTAGCATTCAGATGTTGAGTTTTCTCAACCACAAGACAGAAAATAATCCCCATTCCCTGGGTCTGCTGTAAGCATCTGCCAAAATATATTTACAGTGCCTAACACAGAGTTGGTTTCAAAAAATAGTTCTTCTTAGCCAAGTCACTTCACTCTGAGCCTAGCTTCCTTATCTATACAAGGAAGGCAAGGATTCCTAGAGAATAGGTGTGAAAAGGATTTCTAAGCTTTAAAATTCTCTAAAGAGTTAAGATCATTATCAATACCTGGGAAGTCAATTTATAAAGACATGAAGCATTGACTAAATACAGTTAAATAAAAATACATGATTTCTATCTCAAAATATGGTAGACTGATAATATATATTTTTAAAAGATTTTATTTATTATTTGAGAGAGGGGGGGAGCATGAACAGGGGGGAAGAGGGAGAAGCAGGCTCCCTGCTGAGCCGGGAGCCCAACGTGGGGCTCGATCCCAGAACCCCAGGATCATGAACACAGCCAAAGGCAGAGGCTTAACCCACTGAGCCACCCAGGTGCCCCAGACTGATAATTTATAACCCCTCCCATCGAAACCACATAAAATGCTGGATCATATTACCTGGGCTCTAAAATCTATAGTTGATCGTTCAGGTAAATACAGGAATTCCCCAGAGAGTTTTGAAACTAATACTGGGAGTTAACTTTCATTCTCTATACCCACGGAAAAAGCACATGAGAACAGGAGACAACCCCTTGGGAGGGATGAAACCAAGACCCCTGCATAAACCCAGGAACACTGAAATTCTATCCTCTGTGAATAAGAACAAGAAAAGTGTACGTACCAACAACGGAGGTAAAAAACAACACTCACACATATTCCTGGGTTCTTTGGGGAAAAGTCTCCTCTGGGAATTCATAACCGCAACCTGCAGTCATGTGGGTTTGGGGTTCATGTCCACACTGTCTCTTTGGTCTCAGAAACTCCGAAAGAAAAAGTGAACGTAAAATGGCCCTAGGTTGGCAACAAACTCCAGCTTGTAGCAGACGCCAAAATAAGCCACACCTGGAGGGAGAGTGAGTCAACCCAGACCTCACAGGAACCCCACAGACAGAGCTAAGCTGAGCAGAAGCCTGAAAGTGGAAAATACAAAGAATGTGAGTAAACAAGCCAGCAGGAGCAAGAGTCAGCAAAAATAAAAAGCTCAGGTAGATATCTCGGAACAGAGATAACACCACTGCTGGTTAGAAAACTCAGAGATTTCTAAAAATAAGTACTTTTCAAGTATTACCAAATTAAAGATAAAATTTTAACATGAAAAAATAATATTACTAATAAAAAGCAAGCAATGTTGAAAAAAATTTAACTTCTAAAACAGGAAAATGGTGTGATTGAGTTTAAGGCTAAGAGCAAATTAAATACATCTGCAGAAAGAATTAGGGAACCGAGGTAGACAGATCTGAAGAAAGGAAACGGTTCAGTGCAGAGAAAGAGATTTAAAATATGAATGAGAAGGGAAATAACACAAAACCAGAATGTGACGTTTGGCATTTGCCCGACAGGAGAGAGGACAGAGGGGATAGGGGAAGGCAGAGGCTAACAGATAATGGCCAAGGATTTGGTGAAAAACACATGTCCTCAGATGCACAAAGAGCACCAAAGAGGAGAAATAAAAGTTGTTGTGTACAGTGTAGCCACGTTCCACATGTTTCCAGCGTGAGAGTCCTGCGTAGCAGTCACAACCCGGGAGCGGAAGTCGGTTGTTACTCACGAACAGGCGTGAGGGCAGGCGTGGGGGCAGGAAGCAGGATGCACGAACCTGGGAGGAGAGTCTTTCTCAGCGGCCTTCATGCCCCGTGCAGGCACCTGTCTCCCAGCCCCGCACACAGGCGCTCATGAACTCATTCGTTCACGCGTTCATTCCTTCGTTGGTTCGATCACACCGTCAACCCACTGAGGTCCTAACGAGGGCCAAGCATGGTGTGAGCGCCGGGAGCCGGGCCGTGAACGCAGCCGACAGATCCCTGCTCTCGCAAAGCTTCCGTTCTGCCCTCTAGAGCAGACAGCGAGTGGATACAGCGACAGATTCAGACCCCGAGAAGTAAAGAAACCAGCCGCGATAAGCCACAGAGGGACGGGGCCGGGCAGACAGTGGCGGGCCTCCTTCGTCAGCGTGCCCAGGGAAGCTTCCCCCAGGGAGCTAAGACTAGTCTGAAGCCTGAAGACGAGGCAGCAGCCAGCATCTCAGAACAGGGACCTCAAGAGCAAGGCCTCGTGGCTGGACCAAACCTGGTTCTGTTTAAGGAAGGGAATGAAGGCCGGGGTGGCTGGCGCTTAGTCTCGAGGGCATGTGGAGAGATGCGAGGCCAGCGAGAGGCAGGGGCCACTCACGGGGGCCCAGCAGGCTGTGCCAATGAGTCTATTTTAGTTTTCGTGCTTTTGGAAGCCATACATATGTTTTTAAGCAACGAGCGGTGGGCCTGGATTGACCTTTGTGGGAGATCCTTTGGTCGCTATGTTAGGGCTGCATTCCAGATGGAACAAAAGAGAAAGTAGGATCCCAGGGTCAACCCCCAGGGCAGTGACCCGGCAGAGACGGTGAAAGCGGGTCAGGGTGCAGCCGTGGTCATGGGAGCAGCAGACAGACCCCGGACACATCTCAGAGGTGACACCATTCTGGCAAGGGGAGTGGAACCTCCACCTTTTACTGCTTTCAGGCACCAGAGGCCCGTCTTGAACGTGGAACCCCACTGGACCAGCTTCTCCATTTCATTGCCCTTCCTGCCCCCTACCCCAGAGACCAGCTAGGCACCTAGTCGGTGGGTGCCATCTGTGGTTGAACCTGAAGAAAACTGCTAACGAAAGTACAAGGAAGAGAGCTGCGAACCGGGTCCTGGTCCAGGAGCAGAGGGGTGGGCCACGTGCCAGGCCAGCCGGGCGGAGCCGCACCAGCGAAGAGAAGCTGGAGGGACAGTGAAGGGCAGGAGCATGAAGCCCCGCAGAGGACACGGGGGCGGGGGGCAGCCTGCCTGGGGCCTATAGGACAGTTTAAGGAAATGAAAGTTCTGTGCAAACTATGGCGGGGTTTTGAGCGGAGGGATGGTAGGCTCTGCCCCCTGAGCTGGGGCCCTGCTGGAGACAAGGCTGTGCAAGAGGGAGACAGTCAGGCACGTCACCGGGAGATTGTGAAGTTCAGGGTCATGTCACACCCAAGCTGCAAGTGTCCAGGCTCTCTGCGCTCCTGGCGGGGGCTCCTCCGAGCCTCCATGGTGACCTTTCTAAGTGTTAAGGCAAGTTTGAGTGACTTCCCTGTTCGAGAAGCCTGGTGCTTGCACTCTGAGCCCGCGCCCACCCTCCCACGCAGCCCTGCTGCCTGCATGCCCCCCCGCCAGTACCCGCTGCTCCCGGGTCTGAGCCCTCCCGGGAAAGCTTCTTGCCCCCCATCCCTGTCTCTTCCAGGCAGAAGGGGCCTTCTCTCCCGCCAGCTGCACAGCACCCCCGGCCTGCTTGCTGACATGTAGCACGAACCCCAAGTCCCGGAGCCAGGCTGTGTCGTGGGGCTTCCTCAGTGGGCTTCGGACCAGAATTCGCTCAGAGCCCGGCACTGGCTTGCTGTGTACCTGACACGTGTGGTTTAAGCCCAGTTTCCTACAAAGTCAGTAACGCCTACCGCGTAGAAGTGGCCTCGATGAAGTGAGATAAAACTCGGGAACCACGGGCGAGCGCACAGTAGGTCTCAGGAAGTCGGCGTCCCCTCCAGACAGGGGGCCTCAGGCGCAGGGAAGGAGCGTGTCTCTGACATCACCATGTCCGGTGGTGTGCACTCCCGGCCAGGGAGTGCACCTGTGGGATGTCCTCGTGAAGGAGCAGAGCGCCTCTCCCGGGAAGGCTGCCAGGGCGGCCCGCGCAGGGGACGACGGCCACGCTGCCCCGGTCGGTCTGTGGCCACGGGCATGGCCCGGCACGGCTCCCATCGAACCAGTCGGCTCTCCTCGGCAGCCGCGGGGCCCTACTGCTTGTCTCCAGAGAGCATTCATCCGTGCTGTCCTCCGGGATTTTCCTCTTTGCTCTTCAGAACTCTGTCACCCGTGCGGCCCCCGGGCCCTGCCCTGCGGCTGTCCCGCCGGCCTTGCTTGCTCGGTCTCCCCGCCGTCTGTGGCGCGCGCCGGAGGCCTCCTCCTCACCGGCCCCGAGCTCGGGCTCCCCGGCTTCTGCTGGCCACGCGGGGCAGCCGGGGCCTCGGGGCTCCCCGACCCCAGCCCGCAGCCCTCTCGCAGCTCGCCGCGGGCCAGCGCGACTCTGAGGGGACACGTGGTGCCGAGCCCGCACGGCCGCTCTGCCCGTGGCCCGCAGCCCGGAGCGCGAGGAGGAGCTGAGCTTCCAGCCCGCCGCTCCCGCCTCACCCTAGCGCACCGGCCCCCAGGCAGGGACCCAGAGTGAGACGTTCCTCGTGTTGTTCCGGCCCCCTGCGGCGTCGGAGGCGCCCCGGGCCAGCCGGGCCAACACTCTGCTGTCACCCGACACACGCTCCCGCCCTGCGAGTCCTCAGAGCCTTGGTGTCTGCGTTTGCGACGCGGCGGGACCTGCCGCACGGGGTCATGGTTGAAAACTGTCGTCTTGGTGGGCTCCCGGGGCAGAACAGATCAGCCCAGATTGCGCAGCTCAAGACCATAAGGGTGGCCCATGGGCGCGCCGGGAGCCGGAGAGCAGTGCTGGGGCCGGGCCGACGGACACCAGCTGGGGCCTGGGCTGGGCTCCCCCCGAGGCTGCCTCACGGGCTCCGGGGGCGCCGACAGGACACAGGAGCTGCGGGGGCTGGCACCTGGCACTCCCACGTGGCCCCTGCGGTGTCACTGCATTTCCCGCGTTGTGGTCAGGCTCCCAAGGGACACGTCCTGAGAGAGAGAGAGAGAGAGAGAGAGAGAGAGAAAGAGAGAGAGAAACAGGTGCAGAGGGTCCCCAAAGCCCCACAGTGTCACGTCCTCTACCTTCCGCTCCTTGGAAGCATGTCACTGCTGCCGACCCGCGGGGAAGGGGCAATGAATCAGGCTCCTCCGGGGTCTGACGGTGCAGGAGTTCGTGCTCGCGTTTCCGAGGGCCTGCAGCCCGGACCACGTCTGGTCTTCCACAAGCAGCTGCGGCTTTTTCTTGGTTTTGTTTTGTTTTGTTTTGTTTTGATCCGATGGCTCAGGAAGTAAGACAGAGGGCAGGCCTGGGGGCTCAGTGGTTAAGCATCTGCCTTCAGCTCAGGTCATGATCGCAGGGTCCCAGGATGGAGCCCCGCATCGGCTCCCTGCTCCGTGGGGCGTCTGCTTCCCCCTTTCCCTCTCCCCCTGCTTGTGTTCCCTCTCTCGCTGTGTCTCTGTCAAATAAATAAATAAACTCTTAAAAAGAAAGAAAGAAAGAACAGAAGAATGTCTCCATCCTCTTGTCTTCACTGCCACAAACACCCACCTGGGAGGAGGGAAAGTGCCTGTCGATTTAGGCAAGATGAAATTGAGGAAGGATTTAGGAAGGGTGGAAAGGAGAAACCCAAGTAAAACGTGTTGGCACTCACTCATCCCTTGCTCCACACCAAGCCCCACGGCAGAGGCTCGTGCTCCCCGCGGATCTGAGCGCTCAGGCAGCCCCGGCTCTCCAGGCTGAGCCCGGCGGCGGCGGAGGACGGGCGGAGGCGCGCACGCGGACGCGCTGCCCGGCCCGGACCCCTGGGAGGCTCGCGGGGGCGGAGCCAGCCGGCCCGACCCCAGGGCGCGCGCCTGTGCCGCGCCCTCTGCCTGGACAAGTTCCGCACCGGCGGCCGCGACTTGCCTTCTTCCTCCACCGGTCGCCGTGGTCCGAGGAGGCGAGCGAGGAGGCAGGCGCGCTGGAACCTGGGAATTCCGGAGGGAGAGCGGCCAGGCTGCTGCAGACGCAGGGAGGGCAGAGCCGGGGAGGCCCCTGGGACGGCCGGGCAGCAGGGGCTGGCATGCGGGGCGGCCGCGAGCAGAAGCCGCTTCCGTGCCCACCCGCGGCCCTGCGCTCGTGCTGCCCAGCACTGCCCCCAGACCGTGTCTCGGAATACTCCGGGGCTTTCCCACCTCTGCTCCGGACGAGGAAGCCACCTCCTCTGAGCTGACAGGTGTCCGGAAGGTTCCCTGGGCAGCGAAGCAGGTGGAGGCCCTTGACCAGGGGCGGAGGCAAGTCCCGGCATCAGACTCCAGCCTCCTGGCCGGCCGCGGGGAGCTGCTAAGGAGACGGAGCTCCGTCCTGTCCTGGGCCGCAGGGGCATCGCCCGGCCTAGACCCGAGGCCCGTCCTCGCTCGCGGCGCCCACAGTCCGGAGGCTTTCCATGCCCGACTCGAGCTGAGACGGAGCCCGTGGACCGCACGCGCCGAGTCGGCGCTGCCCGGGCGCTGAGCGACGCCCCGGGCCGGTCACCTGCGCTCTCAGCCACGGTGACTCGTCCTTTCCAGGAGTCCCCTCCGCAGCCTTCATGTGACGCAGGAGTGTGGTCTGGGCTCGGTGTCCAGCAGCTCCTCGTGCCCCGGGCTGCCCGGCCGAGGGACGGAGGAAGAGCAGTCGCTACACCGGCCTAGGCCCTCCTGCCCTGGCCCCCCACGCCGGCCACGGTAACAGCAGGAGCGAAGCCGCGAGGCTCCTCTGGGAGCGGGTGTTCGAGCCGGTGGCGCCGCGGGCAGCACCCGTCCGCGCTCCCAGCAGCGTTCCTCCACGGCCAGCAGGCTCCGGCGAGGGGCGGCTAGACAATGTGCCCGGTAAGGAGGTAAAATGTGAGTTTTACAGGAAGAAAAGATAGTGGGGCCCTTGTCGACGCTCTCATGGGAGACCTGCCCCCTGAGGGTGCCTTTGATGCGGGAAGCCACATGCTGGTGCCAAAGAGGCAGCTCCAGCCACGAGCGGGCCTGGAGACCCGCAAACCCAGCCAGAGGGGGCCCTGGGCAACAGGGACAAAGCATTCACTCTCGTAGTGTTTCCAAAGCAGAGAAGTTCCAGGTTACTTAAATGAGCAGCTTAAAAATGTTGTCAAGGACCCATGTTCTTTCCATGTTCTCTCTCTGCCGACCTCAGGTTTAGGCATGGGCCCTTGTGCACTCCGAGATCAGACGCCAACCGGGGGCGTTCGGGCTGCTGTGGCCATAGACCTCTTGCGCCTCTAATCGTCTGCGCCCGTTGCAAGCACTGTACACTCGCACAAGGACATGGGAGGATGAGAACCCTTCCTACCTCGCATCCCTTTCAAAAAAGAACTTTCCCGGTCGGCTCCCCTCCTCTAGCAGATGTTCCCTCCCAACGCACGGGACAGAAGTGCAGCACAGAAGTACAGGCAAAAGGAACGGAACCGCTGTGAGTAGATTGTCCCGATTCCCGGGGCTGGTCTCCCGTCTCCCCCAAGAGTGCGGTGACCAATACCCCGGTCTAGTCTGGCAAGGCAGAGTGAGGCTGATGGGTGTCAGCAGGGAGAGAACCAGCAGAGCGAGGAATTCGGCACCTTCCCTCACCCCCAGCGCGGAGAGCCCCATGGGACACGTGAGGTGATTAACTGGGGAAAGAAATGTCGAGTGACTGTGTCCAAGATGAAAGAGCTTCCTGACCTTCTGGGTTTGTCATGTAATTTATGCAACACTTCCTCAGGCAAGTCCATCAGATGGCTTTCCAAACTTGGGAAGTTCTGTCCACTTGGAAGAAAGGAACAAGCCAAAGTCCACAGGAGCCTGACATTTTCCATGAGCAGGTTATGGCTGTGTCTACCTCTGGAGTGTCTATGTCACCCATGTGTCCCCCAGAGGGATCTGGGAGTGCAGGCAGAAGTCCCGTGCATGAAAGCTGGACCTTATTGCTCACCCAGCTCTCCTAGATCTTACACATCCCACTGCACAGAGAAGAGAACTAAGAACAGAGAAAGGGCTTGTGACCCAGGTCAGACCATGGGTGGCCAAGGCAAGGCGGCAGCCTCCCGGGGCGCTGTCCACCTGTCTGCACAAAGCCTCTTGGCTCCAGCTCAAAGAGCCATCACACAATTCAATAAATACCTACAAATAAACAGAGTCCCATGGATGCCACAGACCATGAGAATAGAAGGGCAAGAGGGAGTGATGGGAAGGACGGAATGGGAGTGACTTTCTTGAAGCACCAACATTCCTCAAGACATACAGAAAGTGAGCACACTTCACCTTGGAGTTGAACAAAATGGAGCTAATTCATCGTCTGCAGCTTGTAGGGATAAGTTGCAGGACGCTGGAGGACGAAGTGAAAAGAGCATTTAGCAATTGAATAAAAATAGATATGATGCTAGACTGTAACAGATGAATGTGGGTTTCAACTATCGAAAGAGAAAAGGCCTTTGTTCCCGGTTCCCATTTCACCACTGACACAAATAAGTCTGCCTGCATAACTCACAGGCTCCAAGAACTTCCTTTTCAAGGTTCTTCCCTTTGTCATGTCAAGCATGCTAAGATCCTCCCTGATCACAAGTTAAAATGACTGATATACTGGGGTGCCTGGGTGGCTCATTCAGTTAAGCCGTCAACTCAGTTTCTGCTCGGGACATGATCTCAGGGTCCTGGGATCAAGCCCCGTGTCAGTCTCCATGCTCAACGGGGGTCTGTTTTAGGATTCATGCTCTTCCTCTCCCTCTGACCCTTTCCCCAGCCTGCTCTCTCTCTCTCTAATAAAGAAATAAATCTTTAAAAAGATAATAATTGATATACAATTTGGTAATAATTTGTGTTACATTTGACTAATTGAAACTTTTTAAACATTTACTTAAATATTAATGCTCCTTTTTTGATATTGTAGTTTTGAATTATATGTTTCCCATATCTATCTCAAATATTTTAATGGACCCTTAGAAAGTCTTAACCCCTGGGCCCTAGGCCAACAGCATCAAGTGGTTAAAATGAGAAACTCCAGATCTTTAGATCCTGTAATTCCACACAGGAAGCCAGGACAAGGAGCCAAGGAAGACCCTCGTCACACCAGTCACCTACCTTAACACTCTAATATGACCAACTCACGTCTGTATAGCACTTTGTCCCTTACCCAGGTCTTTCACGTATTTTATTTCATCTGATTCTCTTCAACAGCCTAGTATATAGACACTAAACTTGGCTTATTGATAAAGAAACTTTGATTCAGAGAGGTTGGCTTATTTACTATCACACAACTGGTAAGGAAGAAACCCAGATTCGAGGGAATGGTCCTAACACACCAGTTCCTATATATCCTGGGTCACAACTTCAGCCCTTTGTTGACAACCAAATCTGGAGTTTTCTGCTTCATGACCGGGAGTGGGAACAACTAGTTGACCCAACTTCTCTTAGAAGCATCTTAGGGGCCCTAGCTGCTGCTGCTTGAGTGCCATCCTGTCCAGTAAAATGGAGCCCATCAAAAAGATCTCAACTGTCCCATCAACACATATTTCTCTTTGGTCTGATTTCCACTAGAATGAACACTGGAACGGTTGGCATCATAGGTAACAGTAAGATCTGAGCCCTTTGACTGCAACTGCCCTGGAGTGGGAATCCCAAGGGAAGGGATGTCACACACGGGCTGGGATAGCCAGGGGTCTGCTACACGATTAAGGAAGATCCCTAATGTCAACCAAAACAGGACCCTGTTCTGGATGGTGTCTTCAACATGCCACAGTGTGAGTGGCTGGAAACACAACACCTGGAACCCCAGGTAGAATGAAGCAGTCTGAGAGTGCTAAGAGAGCACGCGCGGTCATCAACCTGCCTTGTTGTAATGGCTATGCTTACTCCTAAGACTTTAAGGCCTGCGTCTGTGACAATGCCCTGGCACATAGCAACCCCCACACATGCCTGTGGAATGGAGCACTGAATCACAGGGCAGTAGAGCGGGGCCTTCTCCCCATCCAGCAATCCTACTTCCATATTCCAACATTACCCACTGATACTGAGAAGGAATTTATGAGACAGCTGCATGCTGGAACAGGCCACTGGATTTTTTTTAAAACTGAAGGCAAGGCCAAAGCCTCAGGGCCTCTAGCAGGATGGCTGGGATTTCTCTGATGGGCTCTATGTTACTGGACAAAATGGAGAGCCTAGGGCCCCTTGCTTCCAGGAGAGCTGGGGTCAACCTGTTGGAGTGAGGTTGGAGTTCAGTAGGTCCAACTTGCTCCTTTGAACAGAATAAGATCAAATATTATCAGACCACATTCAGGCCCCGAATCTGAACGCTAACTTGCCAGTTTACAACCCCAGAGATGTGAGCCTGAGCATCCAAGTTTCCTCTCCATGAGCTTTATGCAACTTTGTCCTTCCTTCTCTTCCATGGTTGGTTTCAAAAAGGGGCAGTATGACACTGGGGAAAGGCCTCCATGCCTACATGAAGACTGAAAGTTTGGGAAATGACCATGACAGCCAGCATGCCCAGTATCAGCACAAGTGTAATGTCAATGATAAGAGCATAGGGTGGGTGAGTGCATCCCAGTTGGCTGCTGTATTCCAGGGTCTGGAATAATCCTGTGGGGAGGAATACAGCATGTGAGGAGAACCTCTGTACTCTCGCTCATCTGTTTCTTGGCCGAGCCTCACTAGTGATTCGCAGACTTCTCTGTGTCCTCATCTCTTGGTCAGCTGGAACTCTGTGTAAAATGAAAATGAAGGCCAACAGGCAGGTTAAAGACACTTGGCTCAGGGTTCAAATGTGCTTTTTGTGCCATTCCTGTCCTATCCTATTGTTTTAGTCCTCGAGGTCAGGGACCACTTGACATGCTTTTACCATTCCCACTGCATGTTTCTCAGTGCCGGGCCCGGAGTAAATGCTCAATAAACACATGTCTGTCTGGATCTGTGTCAGGCCGGCTGAACCACCAGAAGCAGTTCAGTGGAAGACGAATGACATCTGCAGATTTCACAAATATTCCAACCAGAACTTCCTTTCGAAACATTCTTCCTCCAAGCTCTCCTTTGAAGGCCATTTGATTATATTCATAGTGCTAATCCTGAAATTGTAACTCCCACACTTAACACAGCATAATTTAGGGCAGGCACTGTTCTTCCAAGAGCTCAGAGGTTTCGGAGGAAAGCAAACACTCCTCCCTTCTTGCTCTCCACTCACACGCTCTTCTCTTCACTCTGGAAGTGACGGTATGTGGTTTCTGAGACGAGGGGAGGAGTTGTCATTACATGTTGTCTTCCTGTGACTTCTCACTGCACTTGGAAGAAAATCCAAAACCCTTCCCACACTCCTGCCCACTTCTCCAATCTCACTTCCTGCTTCTCTCCCTCCCCTCCATTTTCTACCACAGGACGTATCTTGATTAATTTCTTTTTTTTTTTTTCTTTTCTTGTGCTGCGTGGTTTATTGAAGTCCCTTTTGACAATGCAAGCCTCTCTCTGGATTTCCTGATTTCAAGGGGGATGGAAAAATGGGATTATATCTCAAATTTCCAAAAAATATTTACATATCTGGTGCAACAAACTGAATGTCACACACCACCTATTTCAACACACACACACACACACACACACACACACTCTCTCTCTCTCTCTCTCTCTCTCTCTCTCTTACACTTTGATCAGGAAGAAACCTGGCAATGAGGAAGAAACTACTGGAGCATGGTCCCTCTGTCTCAGGTGGTCCAGGCAGAGTGATTTTTCAGTTCATCTGGAAAGCCTTCATGAAAACCAGGCCAGGAGAGAGACTAGCATTATCAACTCACAAGGAGCAAGGTTAAAGCTGTGCTAATAAGAGAACACACTCCTTGTATAGATTAGATGGGGTAACCTTTGGAAGAAACTACTTATCTCACAAAGTTTGTCTTTAAGGAACATCAGAAGGCAAACTGGAGGTAGGCCCATTGGAGCTGAAGCACTCTCATGGCATGTCTCTTCCAGAAGAGAATGTACCCTACAGAAGAGGGTTTATTGAAAGAGGGGTGGTCAGAGAAAGCTTCCACTGGCATCCAGCTGAAACCTGAGGTTGCAGAATATTCCAAACTTAAGAGATAGATGGCTGGAACCAGGGCTGTATCTACACCCTGGCAGGAATTGTAGGGAGTGATAGAAAGGGGAAGGGAGGGTAGACAGGAAGGAGTGGGGCCCAAATAGAGGGGAAGACAGGAAGATAAGGAGACAGAGGAAAAGTTAGGAAGGGAATGAGCCTTCATGGAGATACTTTCTAAAAGCCCCAAACATTGATTTGTTCTCCTTCTGAAATATAAAAATGTTAACTTTTTTTTTTAAGGCATAATGTCTGTTTCTGTCACCAACTCCCTACTGCTTTGGGTCACACATGAATCTTTCAGGAAAAGAATAATGTTAAGTTTCCCAGTGGAGTTCAGAGGTGGGAAAGTTAGAATAAGAAGTAGCCATGCCTTATTATCTGATGGCACTGATCCTGCCACTTGGTGGGCTTCTGGGTGGGGAAGAGCCACCACCAGTTGAGGGTCTTCCTGCCTGAGGGAGAGTAAGGTAATTCCCTGACACCCCTTAACACCCTCCCCAAACCCTGTCCTGTAAGAAAGTTGTAGGCCAAGGCCAGAAAGGTTAAGTATTCCCATGGTATAAGTACATAACCCTACTAGAAGTTCAAGACTAATGTAATCTATAATACTATCTGTCATACTACTTATACTATAACATATATGAACACTGTCTGGGGTTTGAGCCTCCACAAAGCTTATTCATGTTGTTTCCTGCACATAGTATGAACTATCAAACCCTATACATATTGTGAATTGTCGGATTCAATACTTAGTATGAGTCATTGCATACTTCAGCCACATTTGCTGCTCCTCTCCTTCAAATTTTATTCTCCACGACCTGGAGTGTCTTACTGTTCTTCCAACACACCATAATCTTTCAGACATCTGTACACGGGTGTGGTCTCCTCTGCTTGAAATGTCTCTTTTCCTCTCTGTTGGGGAATGTATTTGTCCAGGTTTTGGTCCATTGCAGCATCATTGCGTGTCCAGGAAACGCTTAGGAAGGAGTCCCAACACGGAGTCAATCATCCTTTCTCTGTGCCGTCTCAGAACGTTTTGTGTCATTTGTTTCACCTACCCTCTCTGTTGCCTGTTGACCTGTCTCACTCCCCTAGACAGGCTGTTTTGTCACCACATATCAAATTGATTATTCCAGAGGCACCAGTACAGCTGGACGTGCTCATGGTGACACATGGCACAAGATTTCCTGTCTTCTAGTTTCTTCCTGTTCAAAGAGAAATACCTACCTGCTTGTCCTTTCTCTCATACTGGGGGGAAAAATCCATTAGGGGCCATTTACCCAAATAAACGTGTCAATGTATGTATGTATTTGACACTTAAGTTTCCCTCCAAAAAAATGAAAAAAAAAAATTGGTGTCGCATCCGTTTCCCTACCCCCACGGGTGAGGGCATTTCCGCTGTCATTGAAATCTTGAAGGAAAGGGCATCAGGCGTTCATGTTGAGCGATGGCACAGAGTGTGCCCCAGAAAATTGTCGGGCAGGGTGTCCCTGTGACTGGGCCGTCTCGGCTGGCGCGGTGGGCTTGCTGCTGGGAGTGGTCAGGCTGCAGGGGCAGCGCTGTGTCCCGCCCAGGGCCCCGGCGGTGGGATGCCTCCTGTGAGGCCTGTGCACTAGCGTGTCCCCGCCATCACGGGCTGGGGCTGCTGTGCCGTTGGAGGGGAAGGCCTGGCCGCCGTCTGGGACCTCAGGCTGGTGGTGAAGCCAAAGGACTCGCTGGCAGGCAGGAAGGCTTCCATCACCAACAAGGGGGTGCCGGCCTCCTGGCACTGGCCTCCCTGTTCGGTGTGCCATACATGCCGCCCACCACTGGGCCGAGCCGCCGGGCCTCCACGAGCCTTGATTAATTTCTTAAACACAGTCTCTTCTGGAACTCTTCCCTGACTGGAAAGTTTTTCCAGTCTGCGACCAGCCTGCAACCCCTAAGTCTTGCTTTCATGGGACCTCCTTCCTTGACTGTGAAATACAGTAGGGTTGCCCCTCACACTTTGTCTCTTCTGGATTTGTGTTTTATCCTTGAAGCATTTCTTTGGATTTATAAATAAATGAGTATTTTGTTGCCTTCTTGGTCTCCCACAGTACCCTGGAAACCCTTGAGAACATAGGCCACTTTAATTTTTTTTCTGATTGTGCCTCCAATGCTGGGCCAGGGTTTGACTCCAGGTAGGGCTTTCATAAACACGTGTTGAGCAAACGAATGAATGAATGCTTTAAGAGAAATCTGTCCCTTGCTCTCTGACTCTCCTTTCTATTTTCCCATCTCAGATCCCTCTGAAGCATTCTCTTCTAATCAGAGGACGCTAAAACTTCTAGGGTATAGATAAGTTAGGCCGTGGGGGTGGGGGGAGTTCATTGGTTCCTATCTGGTATGAAATATACCATAAATGAAGAAAAATATACAGAACCAGATGGGGAGGTATGAAATGTATGAATAAGATGTGGAATATACTACAAATGAAATGTACCAAAAGTGAAGAAAAATGTACAGAATCAGGTAGGGAGTTAGGGTAGAAATATATCCTTACAAGGTAAAGAAAGTACTCATTTTTGAACTGCCCATCTCTTAGACAGACTGTAATCTCTCTCAAGTGTAGATCATATGCTTCTGACATGGAAAACTGTTTCCTTCTTCTCTACTCACTTTTTTACTCAAATGGATGGGACTTTTCTGCCATACCAAGCAATTCTCCAACAGCCGCGGGTATCCTACAACTTTAACTCAATTCTGGCACTATTTACCTAGAGATGGCATCAGATCCCACAGGCAAAGGGCCCAGTCCCACAGGCCTGGTCCTACTATGACCTCCCCGTCCCAGGTCCCAGGTCATCACCGGTACGCTGGCCAGCTATAACTCAGAGATTCCCATGACCTTCACCCCTAGGCTTGATCATTTGCTAGAATGGCTGACAAAACTAAAACAACAACAAAACACAGTCTCCTATGGCTTATTACAAAGGCTACGGAGAGATACAAATGAACAAACAGCCATATGAAGAGCTACATAGGGTGAGGTCCAGAGGGGGTCCTCGCACAGCGGCTTCCGCCTGTCCTTGTGGAATCTGGGCTATGCCAGGCTCCTGGCATGTGGATGCATCTTCTTCACCAGCCTGGAAGCTCTCTGAATCCTACACTTAGGGAATTTTATGGAGGCTTCATTACGTGGGCAAGACTGATTAAATCATTGGCTGTCAGTGGTTGATTCAACCTCCAGCCACTCTCCCCTCTGCCCAGGTGGAGAGACTGAAAGTTCCAGCCCTCTAATCCCACGGTGGATTGTCCTGAAAATCAGCCTCCACTGTGCAGTTATCTAGGGGCTTTATGAAACTCCCTCATTAACAAACTCAGTTGCTGTCCTTGAAAGGGGTTGCTGTGAACAACAAAAGACCCTTTCCCACCTTAATCTCTCCTGCCACTTAGGAAATCCCAAAGGTTTGAGGAGCTCTGCGCCAGAAAAGGGAACAAAGACCAAATATATATTTATTTTAAATCACAATATCACAGCAACTCCAAGACTGATAAGGTTGTGTCATTTTGAGAAGATGACCTAGGATCTAGCAGAAGCATCTGAGTGCCTCGGGAGAAGATGACCCAGACAGAAACCGCCTTCTCGCTCCTCAGTCTACCTGCAGGTTCCCGGGAGGCTGAGCCCAGAGTAAGATGCCGGGCAGCCCTCTGGCGTTCACTGGCTATTGTTATGGCCTCAATTAGGTTACATAATTAGGAAGATGTACCCCTGCTTCCACCGTAACTTTCCATGGGAATCGAATTCCAGGTGCCCGGGAACCAACTGTCAACAGACCTCAGCTCAGCTCAGTGGACAGAAGGCCGGCTGACGACCGCAGTTTTCTGTCCCAGGTGCTGTGTATTCGATAGCGTCGGACACGACTATGTGCCGCCACATCACTGGGGCTCTGGGGCTCTGGGGTTCTTGGCCGTGCTGAGAAATGTGTAGGCAATTTACCGCACTTGCTGTGCCACAGTCGGCTCGCCGTCCCTTCACCGCTGTACCTCCCTCGTCTGCCTCAGGAGCCTAGTTTTTCCAGACGTAGATTTATTGCATTTAATATTGATAAACTGATTCTTCATGAATCTCTTCTCTCTCACACTAACTCTGTGATCTTGGGAAAGTTAGCCTCTGGATAGCTCTGTCTCATCAGTAAAATGAGGATTTTAGTGTCTACCCCACAGAGGTAGGGAATAGGTAAACTCTTAGGAAGAGCACCCAGAAATGTGTAATGATAGCTGGTGCTCAGTGCACGTCACTTGATACAATGAGTGTTGCTGTGTCGTTATTTTCAAGTCAGCTCCTGGAAGGGCGGGAGCTGGCCTCATGCATTCCTGGGTCCCAGGGGCCTGATTCAGTATTTGACACAAAGAGGGGCTCCACACAGACGTGACGACTGAAACTCCCCTCGCATGTCATCTGCACTATTCAAGTGCTGCTTGCCACCTAGCTGCTTGCTCTCTCGCTGTGCAAATAAATCCACAGCCCCAGCTGAGCTGTTGTTTCCTGCAAGGTAGGGGATCTCCTTTGCCTTTGTGTGCCCCACCCCACCCGGCTCACATCAGGTTCTTGATGACTCCTCACAGAATGCAACTACTGTGTTTCTTAATCTGGAAACAGGAAATCATATGGGGCCTGTGCGGGAGCTCTTGGGGCAGTGATGTCATGACTGAGGATTGGGAGGAGCCATCGAACCAGCAGAGTATAAGACGGGGCTCAGGCAGGCAGGGAGTGGAGGAGCTTAGCTACAGGTGGGACTGTGTACTGACTGTATGCTCCTTGTGGGCAAAGCCCACGCTCCTTCTTTCTCAGCACCTCAAGCGGGGCCTGACACGTGCTCACTGCCTGTCAATTAAATGGCGAATTCATACTCCATCAAAGGAAGCTCGTGCTACTCCCCAGGGTTTAACAGATCCTTGTTGGCATGCCCCTGCGCCCACATACAGAGCTCCTGCCCCGTTCTATGCCCGCTGACGCACATTCTCCATCCTTAGCTAGACCCTCACCTCAGGTTTTGACTTGGCAAGATGAGAGTCACACTTTGAAATCATGTTTGTGCAAAACTAGCTGCAGACGGTCAACACTTGGCTGGAACCTCAGAAAGGCAGCAACAAAGACTGGCACCTCCTGTCAGGTGGGATACAGCCCTTCTTTGCTACTCCTGGAATGTAAACTCTTTTTGAACCAAGTTGACCTCAGCAAATAGCTTTCCCCCCAGCCCCCAGTCTCTGAGGAGTGTTAGAAGAGAAGACTCCTTCAGAGACAGACCTAGCAGAACTACGGGTCAAACAAGGCCGCTTCCCTTCCCATTATGTGTTAAAGAGGACAGAGCTTTTGGATTTGATTTACCCAACCAGCATCAGCCTCCCCTTTCCAAACAAAGGCTAGGGAACGTGCTCTGGACAGCCAAGGACAGAAGAGCTAAGCCTACCAGGGCCCTAGATAATAAGGATGTGTATCACCTCGCATCATGTAAAGGTCGGAGGTAGGACAGTTTCAGAGTGGGTGGATTCACCGGCACAGACACATCATGAATCTGGCTTAGCTCTTCAGCAGGCTTTCTCCCACAGCCCCAAGACGTGCCATAGGTCAGGCTTCATGTGCTGTAAATGATCTTCAGAAAGAGGAAAAGGGAATCTCCCCATCTGTGTCCCTCTATCAGATGTCCCCTGTGTTTCATTGGCCAGAATTGGCACAATCTAGCCATGTTTCACCAATCCCTGGACAAGGCAAGGCCACCAGAACTGACCGAGACCAATGAAGATTCGCCCTTGGATGCTGGGTTCCCATAAAGGACACAGCCCCTCAGGGAAGGGCAACCAAAATTAGGATTTTGACAGCAAGGTAGGGAGAGGGAGATAGCTTCCTCATAGCAACCGACAGTGTCTGCAACAGAAAAGAGAGCTCCATTACTGATCTCAAGGAGACGAGTAAAATTACATTAGTCTTATTCTTGGGAAAATCAACTATTTCAAGACAAGGATCTTGCCTACCTGGAGCTACAATCTGATCAAGGAGAAAAGGACTTTCAAAAGCATTAACTCAGAACCATCGTTCCCCGCGCGGGCTGAAGCAACAGCCGGGCTCCCGCAGAACCTTCTCGTAGGCGAAGCACTGAAGTAGGCCTGCCAGTGCAGAGAACAGGCCCCCGCGCTGTACTGAGTCACCTGGTGGGGCCGTGCGCACACGCGTCCTGACTCCGGATAAATGTCGAGACTGAAACGGTGACCCCGGATAAATGTCGAGACTGAAACGGTGATATGTGCCCCAAGTCCACGCTCCGTGACAGAACCGACCGACGCCTCTCTCTGGAGGATATAATACTCTCTTCATGAGCAAGAAATGCAATTCCCAGCTTCCCGGGAGACCCTGCCGGGGGCCTTGTAAAGATTCTTTTGGAAAACCTTGAAATCTTTTAATCCTTATTTTAGAAAGACAACACAGTACTTTTCCACAAAGAAATGGGCTAAGCATTTGTGTGATCCCGAAGACAGGCCTAGGTTTTCCTGCCTAAGGTTTGCATTAAGCGTAAAGTCTGACGGGTGAGCTGCTGTTTCCCGGGCCACTCAGTCCTCGTCCCCTTGACTTCAGGTCGGCCGGTCCCCGTCCCGATCATGGCCCCGGAGTCTGGCGGGACCCCGCGCCGGCAGCTCGCGCTTCCCTCTTGCTATTCTCAGAAGGGCCAAACGGGAGCACAGCTCCGGAGGCTTCTCTGGGTTCTTTGCGTCCTCCGTCCCCGGGCAGTCCTCGCCCCCGAGCCCTGCCCCTGCGACGGCGCCCGGCCCTCACCCCTGACCAGTGCCCGACACCGCCCGGATCCCTCAGCAGCTAGCAGCCCGACTGTCCGCCCACGAAATCTGCAGCTCCCGCAGCTGCTCTCCGCAGAGCGTGGGTGCGACCCCGGCTTCCGCCACAGAAGCGGTTTCCTCCGGAAGAGCAGAGCCGCAGGGCGCGGCAGGAGAAAACGCCCCTGAGGCAGCAGGGGGTGGGCGGTCACCTCCAGGGTCATCCCCGCCGCGCCTCCGCCTCCCGCAGCCAGAGCCGCTCGAAGCAGGGTGACGCGGCGCGGAAGCTCCAGGAGGGCTGAGTGGCGAACGTGCCTGCGGGACAAGACTGTGTCGTCAGGCAGGGGTCCGTCTCCAGCACCCCGGGGTCCGCAGCGCGGCTCCTCCTCAGGGAAGAGGCGTGGGGGAAGCCCCCACAGTGAGCAGGGCGGACCGCGGCGAGGGCACAGACGGGGCGGTGCTCCGTGTCTGGAGGCCGACGACGAGGTCAGAATTGCTCCCGCCCTCGCGAGCCACGCGGCAGGAATCCGTGACCGCACGGAGCCGCCGTCCCCTCGTGTCCACAACCGGAACGACAGCGGCCACCAGACTGGCCACGTGCCGGTGGACGAGCCGAGCCCTGAAGACGTGCGAACACGTGACACGCACGGCCAGAGCTGCAGCGACAGCGGTGGCAACACAGGTGCGGCCACGAACCCCACGGAAGCCCGCAGAAGGACTCGGCCTCGCGCGAGCTGCGAACAAGGCTTAGCCCTGCGCTGCTTCTTTTCTTTTTTGTTTTAAGATTTTTATCTATTTATTTTGGCGGGAGAGAGTGTGAGGCGGGGAGGGGCAGAGGGGAAGCAGGCTCCGGACTGAGCCGAGAGCCGGACGCGGGGCCAGATTCCGGGACGCTGGGGTCATGACCCCAGAAGAAGGTAGAGGCTTCGCCCCCTAAGCCGCCCCGCGCCCGAGCCCTGCATTTCTCTGCGGCAGAAGCAGAGGCATCGTAAGGAGGCTCGGCAGGCAGAGGCTCCTCCGGGGTGGAGCCGGCCCTGCACAGGCCCCAGGAGGCGAGGGCGCGGAGGCTGCGGAGGAACGACCCCGCGGCGCTGGTCCTGGCTGGCTCCGGAGCGGAAGTGAGCTCTGCTCTTCCCCGGGAGGCGGTCAGATCTCACCTCAGAAGCGAGCTCGCCCGGGACTCTTCCACTCGGACCGGCGACAACAAAACCGCCGGACACACCCAGGGCAGCCGCCCAAGGCACACGGGGGAGGGCCCCCCACTGTGAAGAGTCGGGTGAAACGCTGGAGCCCCTCGGAGGCAGGTCCTCAGCCCAGAGTCGCGGGGCGCTTCCAGCCGAGAGAGACTCCGGAAAGACACTCGCCGGCCCGCCAAGCATCCGCCTTGTGGCTGGTGCTTTTCAGACGGAAAAGCTGGACCGGACGAGGGGGTGTTACTCTTCTCTTAGCGAGAGGAACGCTCGAAGAGTCGGGAGTGGACTCAGTCCTCCACTAACAACATCCTCACTCGGGCCTCAGTGTGGGAAAGTCAGCTACCAGCGAAGAGGTGGTTACTCCAGAAAACGCCACTGTGAAATCATTTACCATTAGGGAGAAATTTTTTTTTAAATATTTTTAAGATTTATTTACTTTATAGAGAGAGTATGAGCAAGGGGAGGGGCAGAAGGAGAGAATCCCAAGCAGATTCCCACTGAACACAGAGCCTGATGCCGGGCTCGACCCCAAGCCCCAGCAGCCAAGAGTCAGACACCCAACTGACTAAGCCACCCAGGCACCCCGAGAAATACTCAAATTTGAATCTCATTGTAAGTTTTGGATAAAAAAACATTTTCTAGGTGTGTTAAGGATTTTATGCGTATGAAAATAAAGAAAAAGGAGAAGCAGCAACAGTAGCATAAACAAGCTAGAAGAAAAGGTAAGTTGCTTCTAACTTATCTTGGGGTAGAGCGGCAATATTAAGATATGGCCACAAATAATACGACCCCTCTCCCATGAAGCCCCCTTGACTCTGAGCAGGCTTGAAACCACTCTGCTAGAGCAGCTGACATCCGAGACTATATCAGAACAGGCTTCAGTGCTTCTCCATTGTTTGCTGGGACACTCATGTTTAAAGTCCCTGACCTGCACATACCCCTCAGCTGTATGGAGGGCAGGCCACAGGGAAGCACTCCAGGCACAGTCCCAGCTAAGCCTTCCAGCCATCCCACAAGGCTGTAATGGGTCATGCCCATCCAGAAGTGGGTCATGCCATCTTGGATTCTCTGAATCATCCAGCAGATGAACTCTGAATGACTTCTGTCCATGTTGGGTGGAGTAGAAAAATTACCAGCTGAGCCTGCCTGATTCCTAACCTACAAACATTATAAAATGGAATTTAATTTAAGCCATTACATTTTGGGGCTGTTTGTTATGCAGCAATAGATAAATAGAACCAACAGAGAAGAACTTTCTAAGCATAAAGGCTTGTCTGGAATCAAAATAAAAGAATAACAGACTTGAAATTGGAAAACTGCTTTATGGCAATTATTACCATACACAAATTAAAAGGCAATGATGCACTAGAAAAATGTTGTAACACATGTGATAGACAAACCATTTAGAAGAAAAGTACAATAGAAAAAGAATGGCAAATAACAAAAGTAGTTATCAGAAAAAATTCTTTTTTTTTAAACATTTTTTTTATTCATTTATTCGACAGACAGAGATCATAAGTAGACAGAGAGGCAGTCAGAGAGAGAGGAGGAAGCAGGTTCCCTGCTCAGCAGAGAGCCCGATGTGGGGCTCGATCCCAGGACCCTGAGATCATGACCCGAGCCGAAGGCAGAGGCTTTAACCCACTGAGCCACCCAGGTGCCCCCTCAGAAAAAATTCTTTTTTTTTTTTTTTAAGATTTTATTTATTTATTAGTTAGAGAGAGAGAGAGAGCGCGAGCACAGGCAGACAGAGAGGCAGGCAGAGGCAGAAGGAGGAGCAGGCTCCCTGCCGAGCAAGGAGCCTGATGTGGGACTCGATCCCAGGACGCTGGGATCATGACCTGAGCCGAAGGCAGCCGCTTAACCAACTGAGCCACCCAGGCGTCCCCAGAAAAAATTCTTAAAGGCAAAAAAGATGTTTAAAACTATTAGGAATAAAAAACTATTGGGAATAAGATAAATGCAAATTAGATGGCAATAAAGGACCTTTTTGCCTTCAAATTCGCAAAGGGTTTTGAAATGATAATATTCAGTGCCTAGGAGACTGTAGTGAGGCAAGAATTTTCTAATCTTGGAGGTGGAATTACAAATTGGTAGTCTTTCAGGAGAACAAGTTGAAGATACAAATCAAGAGGCTTAAATACTCTTTGCTCAAGGATTGCCCCTTCTAGGAATTAAAAGGATATGTGGCCAAGCTTTCTCATCAAAACATTACTTCTAATAATGAGAAATTATAAACAATAAAACATTCAACAATGAAAGAATGTTGCTAAATTTTAAATAACTGAACACAATATAGCTATCAAAAGCTTGGCTTCCAAATTATTCAGTGACAAGGGAAGGGAGGGAAATGGTTAAAAATATATAAAAAAAATAGCCACAAATTTATTGCTATTGATGGATGGATAGATTAAAAGACTGGATGAAAACACACCAAAATATTCAGAGTCATTTCTGAATAGAGGCTTGGGGGATGGGATTATTTCCTTCTTTCTCCTTGTCTGGGTTTTCTGTTTTTTTCAACATGAAACTGTATTAATTTTATAATCCAAAAAAAGTTCTTTTTAAGTTGGTAACTAAAGAAAAAATTCCAAAGCAGTACCTCTAGCAAACATGAACACAGGGACTTTGAAGCTGAGAGGTCCTCTCAGAAGCCAGGAGGTCCCCTCCAGAGACCTGCTATGGTCTGTGTTTTAGAGCGGCCTGACCTCTGGGCTTTCCCTGCCTCCATGAACCCCAACCTCCAAAGTTCTCTTTCTCTCATTCTTTTCTTTGCCCACCACACCTCACCACCATGGGTATCCACACACAAAGACAAGTTAACATTTCTAGTCCTTCAGTTTCTTTCTTTTAAGGTAGAGATCACAATGGACAGCCCAGGACCAAATAGACTGTTTTTCTTTAACATCCCTTCCCAAAATGTGTTACTTTTATTTTTAATGAGTTACCAATATTAAAAAATTAGGAGAGATTTTCACTTCCAGAAAGCTGGAGTAGACTTAGTTTATTCTATCCTCCCGCTAGGTACAACTAAAACCTTGGACATTGTATGTAAAACAAACAGAAGGCTCTAAAAAGTAAAGACAAGAAGCCAGACTAGATAGGAGCCTCAGGACCTGAGAAACAGCACAATCGTGAGTTTCCTGAATTTTTTTGGGCTCATGTATCCCAGGCTTGGAATTAAAGAAGCCTGTAATCTAGAAATGTTGATGCTCATAACAGGTGCAGATAACAAAACCCCCAAGAAAAGCCTGCTTTGTGAAGCCTGAATGACACAATGACAGAAAAAGGGCAGCCCAACAATATAGAAAATGTTTAAACAATAACGGCTCTACTCCAGCCAAACATTCAGAAAAAGATCAGTGGCCTCTCCCCCACCTGCAAGTGGGAGGTCTTGATTTCTACTGTTGTGAGGCTACAATGAAGTACCCTAACCACCCCACTGGGGGGTCAGAGATGGCCAAGTAGAGATTTTCATCCACTATGACTGATAGGCAGCCCTAACCTCCTGCCCTCATGGGGAACCTATCAAGTAGTAATGAGGCATAGCTACCACACCTCAAAGGGGCGCCTCCCTACCCCCCACCACTTGAATGTCAAAGGAGGCCAAGTGGTGAACCTGGATGAACCCGGCCTTCTACATTTGCCTGAAAGCAGTAAGGTGGGAGTTCCACTCCCCTTGCCAGAATGGTGTCAGCAGAAGTCAGATAAAAGAGTAGGCTTAAATAAAATCCAGAGCCTCCTAGCACAATACAAAAATGTCCTCTTTCCCATCAAAGGTCACTCATCACCCCCCAAACCAGGAGGATCTCAAAGGGAATGAAAAAAGACCTTCAACAGATGCCAACACAGAGAGGGCAGATATGTAAGACTTACTCGACAAAGATTTTAATGCTTCCCATGATAAAAATGCTTTGACAAGTAACTATGAACATGCTTGAAACAAATTAAAATATAGAAAGCCTCAGCAAAGCAATGGAAGCCATAAAAAAGAACCAAATGGCCATTTTAGAACTGAAAGCTCCAGTCCTCAAAATTGAAAGCTCAGTGTATGGACTTGCACTAGTTTCTTACTGCCACTGTGGCAAATGATCACCAACTTAGTACCTTGAAACAAAACAGATTCATTATCTTAGAGTTCTGGAGGTTGGAAGTCTGGAACGGGTCTTGCTGAGCCAGAATCAAGGAGTGTCACAGCTAAGTCACGTTATGGAGGCTCTGGTGGGGAATCCGTGTCCTTGCCTTTTCCAGCTTCTTGAGGCTGCCCTCGTGCTTTGGCTTGTGGCCACTCCCTCATCTTCAGTCAGCACCGTCTGTGCTGGTCTGTCTCATATTGCTTCACTCTGGTACTGACTCTTCTGTCTCTCTTTTTCACATACAAGGACCCATGTGGTTTTACTGAGCCCACCAAGGGAAGCCAGGTTAATCTGCCTATCTCAAAATCCTTAATCACATCTGTGAAGTCCCTTTTGCCCTGTAAGGGAATATATTCAAGATCTGGGGATTAGGATGTAGACTTCTTTGAGGGGCCACTGCTCTGCCTACTGAAGGCTGCCTTCTGGCTCCCAAAGATTCATGACCATCCCATGTGCAAAATGTATTCACCCCATCCTGAGGTCCTCTAAAGTCTCAGTCTGTTACAGCATAAACTCAAAGTCCAAATTCTCATCAGCTCAAATTTCCAAATGTTTTCATCTAAGTCATTTAAACAGCTATGGGAAGACTTTTATTATGATCCAGCTTGGGGAAACTGCCTCTCTCCCTGTAAAGGACAGGCATAAGATAGCAAATTATGGACATTCCCACTCAAAAAGAAAAATGGAAGGAAGACAGGAGTTACCAGGCCCAATGAATTCTGAGATCCAGCTGGGCAAATTTCGTAGGTTTCAAGGCCTCTCTGGCTAACAGCTCCATTCCCTGAACTCACAGCTCTGCCTTGGAATTATCGTTTTCATTCCCGTTTCTCCTTCTCATGAAAGGTAGACTTGTTTGCGGCTGAATAGTGTTATCAGCATATTTTATAGCTGTAGAATGTTGGGGGGGGGGTCCGACAGTTCTGTCACTCTTAAGGAAATGTATTTAGTAGTTTTTTAAAAATAAGAGAACTCTCCAAGCCCAAATGGTATTCCTGGAGAATTGTATCAAACCTTAAAAAATAAATAAACATTCTCTTTCAGAAAACAGAAGAGGAGGGAACATTTCCCAATTCATTTTATGAAGCTAGTGTTACTCTGACACTAAAACTAGACAAAGACAGTACAAAAAAAAAAAGGAAACTACAAATACAAAATATTCATCAACAATCCAAATGCAAAAATCCCTAACAAAATATTAGCAAACAGAACTCAGCAGTATATGAAATAAATCATAAAGTATGACCAAGTGGGTTTATTTCAGGGATGTAAGCCTCCTCCATTATTCAAAAAGTCAATGTAATCTACCATATTAACAAAAAAGAAAAATCATATGATCCTATTAATTGATGTAAAAAAGTATTTGACAAAGTTTAACACTTACTTATGATAGAAACAACCCCCCCAAAAAATAGCAACAGAGAGGAAGTTCTTCAGTTTGATCACAAACCTCTGCAAGGAACCACAACTAACATTATACCTCATGATAAAGGACTGAATGCTTACCCCTAAGATCAGGAACAAGGCAAGATGCTTCCTTCTCACCACACCACTCACCATAATATTGGACATTCCAGCCAGCACAATAGAGCAAGAAAATGAAATAAAAGGTATATAGATCAGAAAAGAAATACTAAAAATATCTCTTTTAGCAGATGGCATGATTGCTATAGAAAATCCCAAGAAGTCTACCAAAACAAAAAACAAACTGCTAGAATTCTTAAGTGAATTCAGCAAGGCCTTAGGATTCAAGATAAACATATAAAATTCAATTGTATTTCTATATGCAAGCAATGGACATGGGACACCAAAATAAAAAAGACAGTATCATTTACAATTGTTCAAAAGAAAGGAAAGAGAGAAAAGAAAGAAAGAAAAAGAGAAAGAAAGGGAGGGAGGGAGGAAGGAGGAAGGGAGGGAGGGAGAGTGAGAGGGAAGGACAGAAAGACCTAGATGTGAATCTAATAAAGCATATACAGGACTTGTATACTGAGAACTACTCAATGCTATTGAAAGATAACAGAGAATACCTCTATAAATCAAGTTTGCCAAAGGATAAACACATAGATTAGTGCAACATAATAAAGAATCCAGAAATCAACCCACAGAAATATGCTCAATATATTCTGATAAAGGTACAAAAGCAATTCAATGGAGGAACGATAGCCTTTTCAAAAATAGTATTGGAGAAATGGTAAAATTTAGCTCAAACTGGGTCACGGACTGAAATGTAAATATAAAACTATTAAAAATCATAGACAAGCTTTAGGATCTAAAACTCAGCAAAGCGTTCTTAGATTTGATAACAAAAGCATGATCCATAAAAGAAAAACTTGACAAATTGACTAAAATTTCTTAATGCTTTGCTGCAGACCCTGGTAAGAGGATGAAAAGACAAGCTACAAAGTGGGAGAAAATATCTGCAACTCACACATCTGACCAAGAACTAGTATCTAGAATAAATAAAGAACTCTCAGAACTCAGGGGAAAAAAATCAAACTTGAAAGTGGTCAAGAGACACGAACAGATTTTTCACCAAACATGTTCAGTTGACAAATAAACACATGCAAAGATGTTCAACAGCAGCAGCCACTAGGGAAATGCAATTCAAAAGCATAAGGAGATATCACTACAAAGCTATCAGGATGATTAAAGTAAAAAAAAATGTGGCAACCCAATATGTTGGTGAGGATGTGGAAAAACTGGGTCACTCATACATTGCTAGTGAGACTGTAAAATGCTAAAGCCATTCTGGAAAGCAGTTTGGCAGTTCCTTAAAAAACTAAACATGCAATTACCATATGACCCAGCAATTGGATTCTTAGGCATTTATCCCAGAGGAATGAAAATTTATGTTCACACAAAAACCTGTACAAGAATGTTTAAAGTAGTCTTATTCATAAATGTTTCAAACTAGAAACGACCCAGATGTCTTTCGATGGATGAATTGGTAAACCATGGTGCACTGACTACCTCTCAGCAATAAAACGGAACAAACTACCAATGCATGCAGCCTTCCGGATGAATCTCCAGACAACCATGCTGAATACAAACAGCAAATCCCCAAATACCGTATGAGTCTATTTATATAACATTCTGGAAAAATCAAAGTCATAGAAATGGAGAACAGATTAGTTGTTGTCAAGGGTCAGGGAGGTGATGGGAGAGAGAGGGAAGTGGAACTGGCCAAGAAGAGGCATTATCAGGGATGCTTATAAGGATGGAAATATTCTGTATCTTGATTATGTCAGTGTCAATCCCTGTTACAACACTGCAAGATGTTACCATTGGGGGAACTGGGTAAAGGATACACAGGAGCTTTCTGTATTATTTCTTACAACTGCATGTGAATCTACAACTATTTCAAAATAAAAAGTTTAATTAAAACTATTTAATGTAATTTCACATACAAGTCTAAATACTTCTCTGGAAAAATTGCAAGATCTGACCACTTCCAATATGGCAGAATGGGCTGGAATGGAGTGGTAGCTGCAACACCGGCCCAGACATGCACTTGCCACTTCACCGCAGTCCTCACCAACTCCCTGTCGTCCCCTTGTCCCCTGGACTCAGGATTCTTTGCTATTCAATATCCAGCACACCCTGCTAGTTTACTGACATCCAGTGAGAGACCCTGGTCTGGCACCTGTAGACGCTCGAATTTTCCACTTTTGTGGACTTGGAGTCCTGACACTAGCAAGCAGAGCAGTAGCAGAACTCAGTGGTGCTAAGGTGTTAAAGCACAGAAACACCTCAACTGTTTATATCTCATGTCTGAAAAATGTGTGCCTCAGAAAGAATACCATATGGTGGAAACCCTTGAAAGTCAGACAGACCTCACTTAAAATGATGATCTTGAGCAAAATACTTGCATTTCCACATTTCCACTTACAAACTGGAAACAATAGTATATAATTCAATCCAACCCAAACCCAAACCACAGCATAGGTGTTCAGTAATGTGTTTTCCCCATAACATCAGGATGCCTCTCTTTTTAGAAACCAACAGCTTATGCTAAAGGAGGTTGGTTTCAAACCACTGGAGTTTCACACCTGTTATTTACCATTGACTGGGAAGGCATGGGCCCCTTTACTCAGCCTCCTTCCAGCACAGTCTCACCATCCTCACCGTAATCTTCCACAACTGGACTACATTAGGCCCATCTTGCAAATGAGGAATTTGAGGCACAGAGTCATTTAATTATCTAACCTTCAGCAGTGCTTCCAGTTCTGGAATCCACGCATCTAACCACATTCCCCACTGCCTTTCTCCGTTTTGGGCTTGGCAGAGTCTAGTAGATGTTTTCACTCCAGACTCTCCACAGGGACTGTCCCATGCCTTGTGAATGTCTTCACTTACCACAAACATAGGCTGACAATGACAACTTTGTGGTCAGCCTCGATTTATGACCTTGGGGAGACTTTGAGAATCCCTGTTTCATGTTCTTCCCCTGACACCTGAAATCTCTCAGGACAAACGTGGGACTCTGGTACCTCTAGGCTGCTCCGCAAAGATGTTCAGATCCCACGCATCAAGGGCAGAGTATTACTGCTAAGGATACTTTCCTATAGCAGATTTATTGGCATGTCTTTCACAATCCGGTGATCTTTCATTGGCACTAATTTATATTGGCAAAGAGAAGGGGACAGAAAACAGACAGAACAGGCTGAGTGAAATGCCAGCTCTCTCCTGGGGACTGGCTGCTGGTGGAGCTGCTCAGGCCTTGTCACTCACCAGATAGGAAGGTTCTCAAGAACCACTGGCTCTTGACAGACTGTCCAGAAGCTTCCTGGGATACAAGACCAGAGAATGTCTTCATCTTATTACTCAATGGTTAAGACTCTCCAGCAGGACAAAGCTGGCCTGGATTGATGGCTCCCCTTCCTCTGCTGAGCAAACTTGCAAAGGCTCTTGGCCTCTCTGACGATGCCTCAGTTTTCTCATTTTGTAAAATGGAGATAATAATCATGGTAGTGCCTTCCTTACAGGGTCTGGGAAGGAAGCAAACAAGGTGAGACAAGCAATGTTTTCACCACAGTGTCTCACACACAGTGAGCCCTCCAGAAATGTTGGTATTATTATATTCGTGGTGGGATTTATGATGAGCCACTAATACAACTAGAAGTGGTGGCATGTGTAATACGATCAGAAAAAAAAAAAAAGTGGTTGTGCTGTTGGTGGTAGTGTTTTAGCTATTGACAGAAAGAAATACCACCACAATATAAGGGCCAGAGGAAGAAAGATCAGACTTCAATGAGTGTTCCAGGGAAACTTACTTCTTCTAAAAGGTGCATTCATCAGAGATCCTCTGTATTTGATATTTTAAAATTAAACCATGTTTCCTATTAAATCAGATTCCAGAAATGTGCTCTGTTCAATTCTGATAAATTTAGCTGTTCTCTTAAAACAGTGTCCTGGCTTTACCTTTTTCTAACTCTGTGACATGGGCAACATTATCTACCTCACACAAAATCAATTTTCTCATCAATAAAATTATGTTCTGGAGTCCCCTGAGGTGATGGACTACAAACACTTTGTAAAGTGTTAAAATCCCTGAAGAAATGCTAGCTTCTGGACCTAGGACCTGTCACAATAGCTCCACACCTGCTCTTGGCCATGCTTTTCAAGACATCTGCAAAGTATGTGCTCAATTAGGAAACAACAACTTGATTGTCCTATGAAGTTTGAATTCTGTATGACCTGTTATCTTAAAGGAAGGCAAAACTTGGGAGAAATCTGTGCTCAGGATACAATCATTTAATATGAAGAAGAATATTTGAACATCTTGATTTTAATCTTTGGAAGGTGAAGAAATTCTTCCCATTGCATTTCATGGAAAGCATTTCTGAGAGGTTATCATGGAATGTCCTTGACTTCAGTCTCTCCTATTTCCCACACAGCCTGAAAAATCGCCAAAATAATCCCAGCACAGAGGTTTTCATCTTACTGCTCCCCTCTGGAGAAGCCACAGAGGTCCCTAACTAGCTACATAAAAACCTCCAGCTGCATAGCCTGGCATCTAACTGTCATCCTTTATAATGTGGCCCACACTTTCCCTCTAGCCTGGTGCTTGCCTTTCTCCACGATGTACACCTTCTGCCCCATCCCTGCTACACTGCCTCGTGGAGCACACTGAGCTCCCGCTCAGACATTTGCTCGCGCCATCCCAGTCCTGTGCTTGTCCTGTGCTGTTGCATCTGCTTGGATCCTGCCTGCTCCTGTTCAGTTTTTTCCTTTTGCCCATCTGTATTTTCTTAGTCTTCTGCAATACTTTTAGTTCAGTCCTAGATTCTTCTAGGGCCCCACTTGCACAAAGTATTCCCCGCTGGGCTTTAATAACTCTTCCTGTGAGCACTGTCTGGACCATGTACCAGAGCTCTTACTGTTCCTGCAAGTGGCTTCCTCTCTCCCCAGCCAGCCTTGTGCTGTGGGGCCACGACCAGGCTTTTTCTGTCTTGTGCATCGTGTTCTAGTCTATGACTCTTCCCAAAAATGCTTTAGGACTGCTTACAACAACAGTAACTCCAACTTCCTCCAACTGCTCTCAGCCCCAGGTACGCTATGTTCTAAGGCCACGTTACCACCTCTTACTGAAACCCCATCAGGGAAAGACTAGAAAGACAACCTAGCACAAGTGGAAACACAGGAAGCTGTAGCATAAGGAGCCCCAGATTCTGGATCTTTCATTTATTCATTTATTCTGTCATTCAACAAAAGGTTTAAACATTATGCCCCACATACTAGTTACATAACTGGTCCCATAACACTTCATCTATTTAGCCTTGTTTGTTAGGTAATAAAATAAAAATTAAAAAAAACTTTAAAAGGATAGTTAAACTTATGTCCCTTCCTTATTGAATGTGAAATGAATTTGAAAGAGATAAGTCAACATTAAAAGCCAGGACTGGGCCATGTGTTTGAAGTCTAGAGATAATCTGCAAATTAGACATTGATCTTAAAAGAGACCAGTGTTTTCTGACGCTTCTTACTATTTCATGTGTGCTAGGCTTTCATGGAAATTTGCATTTAGGAAGAGAATTGGGTGAGCCTAATGGCCAACAAGCATAAAAATTAATCAACCTCACTGGTAATCAAGTTACTGGAAGTCATTTTAAAAAATATTTATTTATTTGAGAGAGAGAGAGTGCATGGGAGGTAGGTTGTGGGGGAGAGAAGGGAGGAGTCTTAAGCAGACTCTATGCTGGGCTCAGAGCCCAATGCAGGGCTTGATTTCAAGACCCTGAGATCATGCCCGGAGCTGAAACCAAGAGTCAGATGCTTAACTGACTGTGCCACTCAGGTGCCCTAAATGTGATATCATTTTTAAAGATAATTTAAAACCATAATAATATCCCACCAAACACACAGTAGAATGCCTAAGGTTTAAAAGATTTAAAATAATAAATACTGAAAAGGAATTGGAATCAGCAGTACTCTGACAAGTGTGTAATTTGGTACGACCATTTCAAAAAACACCTACTCTATGACCTAGCAATTCCACTCCTAGCTATTTAGCCAGGAAAAAGAAATATATTTGTCTACAAAAAAGCCTTGTATAAGAATGTCCATAGCAGCTTTACTCAGATGAGCAAAGACTGGAAACAAGCCAGGTGTTCATGAACATGAGAATGAATTAACAAGCTGTGATAGAAAACATTGGAAAAATACTCAGCAATAAAAAGGTAAAAATTACAGATACATGAAACAAAGTGGGTAAGTTTCAAAAATATTATACTTCATTTATATGACATTCTAGAATCTATAGTGATGGAAATCAAATCAGTGTTTGCTTTTGGTGGGGGGCAGTGGTTAAAGAAAGTTGATTGGGAAAGGGTACAAGGAGATTTTCTGGGATGACTGAAATGCTCTGTGTGTTGATATGCAAAATTGATTGACAGTAGGTATACCTAGAGTGTAGCTATTTCACTGTATTCAATTATACCTCGATAAGAAAAGCAAACTTCCAAAGATAATGCCAAGGGAAATGTGGGGAGATAGAAATGCTCTAAAACTGGATTGTGGTGGTGGTTGCATAACTACAGATTTACTTAAAACAGTTGAACTCTTCACTTACAATGAGTGAATTTTATGTCAATCATATCTCAATAAACTGTTAGTAGGAAAAAGAATGCATATGATATGGTACTGGAAGTACTAAGGCAAGAAGGCAAGAAAAGGAAATGGCAGGTATACAGATTTGGAAGGAAGAAATAAACCAGTCTTTGTTTGCAGACAACATGGTCACCTACATAGGAAATCCAAATGCATCAATGACAACAACAACAAAAACAAAAACGGAAACCAAAAAGCGATTATAGCAAGATCATAGGACACAAGATTAATATACAAAGGTCAATCACTTTCCTATATACCAGCAAAGAAAAAGTGAAATTTGAAATTAAAAACACGATACCATTTCCCCTAAGTTCAGGAATAAGACAAGGATGTACACTTTTACACTTTTATTCAACATAGTACTAGAAGTCCTAGACACAGCGATTAGACAAAATAAAGAAATAAAGGCATCCAAATTAGTAAGGAAGAAATAAAGCTCTCACTATTTGCAGATGACATGATACTATGTAGAAAGCCCTAAAGATTCCACCAAAAAAATTCTAGAACTGATAAATGAATTCAGTAAAACCGCAGGGGGACAAAATCAATGTACAGAAATCTTTTGCAGTCTCATACACTAATAATGAAGCAAGAGAGAGAGAAATTAAGAACAATCCCATTTGCAACTGCATCAGGAGCAATAATGTATCTAGGAACAAACTTAACCAAAGAGGTGAAAGTCTTTCCTCTGAAAACTATAAAACACTGATGAAAGAAATTTAAGACAATGCAAAGAAATGGAAAGATACTCCATGCTCATGAACTGGAAGAACAAATATTATTAAAATGTCTATACTACTCAAGGCAATCTACAGTTTTAATGCAATCCCCGTAAAGATTTCAATAGCATTTTCCATAGAACTAGAACAAACAATCCTAAAATTAGCATGGCTCCACAGAGGAACTCGAAGAGTCAACCAATCTTGAAAAAGAAAAACAGAACTAGAGGTATTACAATTCCAGATTTCAAACTACATTACAAAGTGGTAATAATCAAAACAGTATGGTGCTGGCACAAAAATAGAAACATAGATCAGTGGAACAGATTAGAAAACCCAGAAATAAGCCTACAAGTATATGGCCAATGAATTTTTGACAAAGGAAGACTTAATACACAATGGGTAAAAGACAGTCCCTTCAACAAATGGTGTTGGGAAACTTGGACAGCCACATGCAACACAATGAAATTGGAGCACTTTCTTTCACCACATACAAAAATAGACTCAAAATGGATTAAAGACCTAAATGTGAGACCTAAAACCATCAAAATCCTTGAAGAGAGAACAGGTAGTAATTAATTTGACATTTGTCATAAAGATATTTTGTCTATATATATCTCCTGAGGCAAAGGGGAAAAAAAACACACAATACCATTTACATTACCACCCTCCAAAATGAAATACTTAGAATAACTCTAACAAAATGTGTACGAGATGTGTATGAGGAAATCCACAAAACTTTGATGAAAGAAATGAAAGAAGAATGAAACAGTTGAAATCAATATGGTCAGAATATCAATTCTTCCTAACTTCATCTGTAGATTCAATGCAATCTCAAAATCCCAGCAAGTTATTTTGCAGACATTGACAATGATTCTAAAGTTTATATATAAAAGCTCATAATAGCCAACACAATGTTGAAGGAGAAGAAGGAAGTCAGAGGAGTAATGCTATGGGATGCCTTCAAGACCTACTATACTATAATAATTGAGACAATGTGATATTAGTAAAAGAAGAGAAAATAGATCAATTAATTGTACAGCGTAGAAATAGGCACACATAATAACAGTCAACTGGTCTTTGACAGAGAAGCAAAAACAAAGCAATTTGAGCAAAGACGGTCTTTTTGACACACAGCACTGGAACTGACATTCACATGCAAAAAACAAATCCAGACACAGATCTTATGCCCTTCCCAAAAGTTAACTCAAAATAGATCAGAGACTTACATGTAAACCAGCAAACTATAAAGCTCCTAGAAAACCACATAGGAGAAGATCTAAGATGGCATAGGGCATAGGGATGACTTTTTAGATAAAACACCAAAAGCACAACCCATGAAAGTAAGAGCTCACAAGCTGAACTGCATTCAAATTAAAAATGTCTGTTCTGCAAAAGATACTGTCAAGGGAATGAGATGACAAGCCACAGACTGAGAGAAAATATTTGCAAAAGACACATGGGACAAAGAACTATTATCCAAAATATACAAAGAACTTTTAAAACTCAACAACAACAACAACGAAACCCCAAACAACCCAAATAAAACAATGGGCCAAGACCTTAAGAGACACCTCACCAGAAAACAGGTCTATGAAAATATATGCCACGTCATCTGTCATCATGGAAATACAGAGTAAAATAACAATGAGGTGCCACTACATACCTATCAGAGTGGCCAAATTCCAGAACACTGACAACACCGAAAGCTGGTGAGGACGTGAAGCAACAGACACTCCCATTCACTGCGGCTGGGAATACAAAGTAGTACAGCTCCTGTAGAAGACAGCTTGACAGTGTCTCACAAAACTTATACTTATTTAAGTATACTTGTACTTAAACTTAAACTTATTCTTACCACATGACCTGACAATTGAGCTCCTTGGCATTTACCCAAGGAACTGAAAACTTACATCCACACAAAACCTGCGCACACAGACTTGACAGCAGCTTTATTCGTAATGGCCAGCACTTGGAAGCAAACCCAGATGCCCTCTGGTAGGCGAATGGATAAATAAACAGTGGGACATGCAGACAATGGAACAGTATTCAGGGCTAAAAGAAATGAACTATTAAGCCATGAAGAGACATACAAAAACCTCAAATGTACATTACTGAGTGAAAGAAGCCAGTCTGAAAATGCCTCATGCTGTGTGATTTCAATTATATGACATTCTGGAAAAGGGGAAACTACGGAGACAGTGAAAAGATCTAGGATCTAGAGTTGGTGGAGGGAAAGAGGTGAGAGAAGAGATTAACAGGCACAGCACAAAGGATTTTTAGGGCAGTGAAAACACTCTAATACTACATGATGGAGACATGCCATTATCTACCTGCCCAAACCCACAGAACCCACAGGACCCATAGTGCACCCCAAGGTAAGCTAGGGACTGGGAGTGGTTGTGATGTGTCAGTACAGTTTCAGCAGCTGTAACACACCTAGCACTCTGCAGGGAGACGTGCATGCCTGGGGGCAGAGAGCACACAGGAAATCTCTGTACCTTCCTCTTACTTTTGCTATGAACCTAAAATTCCTCTAAAAATAATGTCTTCAAAAACAATGGGCATGGGGCACCCGGCTGGCTCAGTCAGTTAAGAATCCAGGTCTTGGGAAAAAAAAAAAAAAAAAAAGAATCCAGCTCTTGGGTGCCTGGGTGGCTCAGTGGGTTAAGCCGCTGCCTTTGGCTCAGGTCATGATCTCAGGGTCCTGGGATCGAGTCCCGCATCGGGCTCTCTGCTTAGCAGGGAGCCTGCTTCCTCCTCTCTCTCTCTGCCTGCCTCTCTGCCTACTTGTGATCTCTCTCTGTCAAATAAATAAATAAAATCTTAAAAAAAAAAAAGAATCCAACTCTTGATTTCGGCTGCGGTCATGATCTCAGGGATCCAGTCCTATGTGGGGCTCTGTGCTCACTGGGGTGTCTGCTTGAGATTCTCTCTTACCCTCCCCCCTCTACCCCCCCATGCCGTCGCTCTCTCTCTCTCTCTGAAATAAATAAATATATTTTTTTAAATGGGCATGGCTACTGGATTGCAAGGGAAAAAATAACTCACAGATTAGGGGTACCACTTTTCTTCAGGGCAGTTTGAACATGTGTATCAAGAGCCTTAAAGTAAGAATGCCCTCTGTCCAAGCAATTCTACCTTAGAAATCGACCTCCATAATGAAGGACATGAACAAAGACGTTGTCTTAAAGATGTATATTGATAGGGAGAGGGTGGTTGGGTTATGGACATTGGGGAGGGTGTGTGCTATGGTGAATGCTGTGACGTGTGTAAACCTGGTGATTCACAGACCTGTACCCCTGGGGCTAATAATACATTATATGTTAATAAAAAATTAAAAATTAAAAAAAAGATGTATATTGAGCCACATTATCACCTATAATAGATAAAAATCAGGAGCAACTTAATGCTTAGCCTATTAATGAAATAAATGTGTATGAACAGTAGCCATTATAAAAATGTTGCAAATTAATATTTATCAACATGGAAAGCTGTTCACAACACATTAGCAGAAAAACCAGGTTGGAGGAAATGTGTAAAAAATAGCATAATTAGTATACTAATAGTATACTAGAGTGATTTTAGCGTTATGTAGCAGTATTATTATAGAGAGTTCAATTAAGGTAGTTATCTCTGAGTGGGGGAAACTATGGAGGTAAACAACAATTTTTTCATAATAGTTAAATGTGCCTTTTACAGAAGAAACATATATATATTTTTCAAAATCTTTAAGATGACTTAATAATGGGGGAAGACAGGGATGGTGAGGACTGTAGTATGTATGTGATACCTATGAGGTTCTAAGTGAGGTGGGCATGCTTGGCAGGTGTTACTTTATGCGGTAGATTGTACAAACCGAGCTGCATTCTCCATTATGCTAATGGAAGAAAAATCTGAAAGAAGCATAAAGAAGCATTTAATCATGTGAGTAACTATTGCCCCATGTTTCTGTCTTAGAAGTTCATATCATTTTAACTTTCAGATTTGCTTAAAGCAGAAGCCACCCAAATCATTACTCCTTTGTCATATCCTGATCCAATGGTTCATGTCAATCATTTCAAGAGAGCCCTAGGGGTGGGCTGTGTTTCTACTTCCCCAACTGGCAGGGTGCAACCACTTCCTCAGCCATTCTGGGACAGCCTAAAAGGGCAGAATTCACATGCTGGCAGAATTCTGTTGGCTTCTGGAATAAGTGAAACTCACACACATAAGCCATCAGTGTTAGCCTCTAACATGCCCTGATCAGGAAAGACCGCAATCTCCAGGTAGAGAAAAACAAAGAAAGCAGGCCCACATGAATAAGCACTGACCACAGAACATTCCTGGAAACACATGGGGTAAAAACATCTCAAGTGCACCAGTCTCCAGAGTGCTCATGCTATAGGTATGGGTCACCTTGGCCTGGCACTGTCCCCATCTAAGAAAGAGCGACAGGGTAACTTGCCCAAAGTCATATCCAAACTCAGTAGTGAGGCTCTGGTTAGGATCCTCTGCTTCCCCAAGTGCCGGTGGCTCTCCTAAGCACAGCAGAATGTGTGGCGGAATGAAAACACTGCCAGCCTCACAGTCAGGAAACCTGGTTTCCAAGTTGGCTTTGTCGCTTAATTAGCCACAGATCCTGGGCAGGCACCTACCCTTTTGGGGACCGTGCCTCTCTGCCTACAACATGAGGTTCTACTAGAAGACACGCAGGGGCTGTGCAGACCAAAGAGCCTACAGTTTCTAAGTAGTTCATCCCTTCTCCTGCCCTGTCCCTTTGGGTTTAGTCCTTGTAGCATTCTTGCCCCTCCAGCCTCCTTCCATCCACTGCTCCCTTGGGCACACCTGTCCTGTGACCTCCAAGCAACATAAGGTCAGAAGGATGTCCCATGACCTTTGGAACATTTCTTATGTTGCTGTGACTATTTTAGCTAGAGTTGTGTTATTTTTTTTTTCTGCCTAAACAAGTTAACTAGGCACACACACGTCTGTAGACAGAGCACCACTGAATGCATTCTGCAGAGCACACAGAAGTTTAATTTCCTTTAAACAGATGTCAGGTGCCTGTAGATGCATGGAGCCGGCAAGAGCGATTTCCTTAGGCAGCCTGCCTCTCCCAGGGGAAGGGGCTGCCTGGGTCCTCAGCCAGAGAGGAGGAAGAGAGGGTTCTGCCACATTCAGTTAAGCCAGATGGCAACCCAAACAAAAGGAGAGGCAGAGAGAACTGGGTTGTGTTATCAATCAATTTTCAACTTCAGTTAACTTTATTGGCATGACAAGGTGGACACATGCCAAAGTCAATACAGTAGATGTGTGTGCCTAAGGCAGATCTCGGTGCTAATGGAGGTTTTAATGCCGGACATTCTGTCCTCTGAAGGTTTCCCAACGTCCTCCTTTGTCTCCGGTGGCCACATGTTGTGGCTGTGACCTTGCTACTGAAGGTCACAAGATTAAATTAGTTTCGGGCACTGAAACCAAACTAAGGGTCTTCTTTTCTGAAATCCTTTGATACTACTGAAACACCGTGTGAACTTATGTTTTTATTTTGTCTAACATAAAGTACACAATAATAAAAATAAACAAGCATTTTCATATAGGATATTGTTAACATTTTTCACTTCCTAGGCAAGTTTTTAAAGTAATAGTTATCACTAAGAAAACTACCTAAAATTTCCTTATCAAAAATTCTTGCTATAATGTTTACATTTCTAGTGGACATATAATTAAGTTGTTAACATCTAGGGATTTTTTAAAATATTTATTTATTTATTTGTGGGGGGCATGAGCAGGGGGAGGGGCAGAGGAAGAGGAAAAAGCAGGTTCCCTGCTGAGCACAGAGCCCAAATATCTAGGATCCTTGTGCAAAGTACATCCATCCAGAGAGAAATGGGGAAATGACTTTCTTCTGGTTGGACAAGGTTTGTTTTTTTTTCATGATCTTAGTGGCACAGATATGTGCGATATTATTTCCACCAGGAGCCCAGCCCATGCTGCCAGGCCAAGAAGCACTTATAGGCAATAGATAAAATCAATCATAAGCAGATCATGACTCTGGCCAGCAAGTATGTGATAATGGATAAGCTTAATGTTTAAACAAATATTTGTTTTCAAGGAGGCAAAAGGTGAACATATAACATATGTTTCAGATATAATACAGATACGGCATTTTCAGATACAACACAGGTGTGGCATCAGCCCACAATTCGGAGCACATGACCCATACACCAGACACCTTCACCTGGTGGCAGCATGCACGAATTATAGAAGTACTATTTATTGCAAGCTTCCCGTATTAAATAATTGACTAAATAAATACATTTGTACCTGTAAAATCTAGAATATTTAAGCTGTCAGGAACCCACTAAATCAGTTAGTGTAATTCCTCTCATTTTACAAAAACTGAGATCCAGATGTTTTGGTTTTCATGTTTGCTTAAGGTCAACATTCCACAACTAACACGATACTAGAATTCAGGTGTCTCAACTCTCAGAGCAGTGAATGTTCCACTATGTAAGGACCCTATTGCACACTTGGATTCTGTACTTTTCCCTTGACATGTTCATAAAAGTTAAAACTTACATCTATAAAGAGACCAATGTCCACCAACAATAAATAAACCAATAAATGTTACCTATTTTCCATGTCTAGCAATTCACTTGTTCATTTCACTGTTCTTCTAAGTAAAGGCATCGGTTGGTTGGTTGGTTACTTGGTTGGTTGGGTTGGTTGGTTAAAGATACTGAAAACCAAGGAGTAATCAAAGCCTTCTTCATTCTGTAGGTTTAAGAAGCATTTGCAAAGGAAAGTCACCATTAACACTAACACAATCACAATATCAGTTATATGAGAAAGAAGATATACATACATGTATGTATCATACACATGATATATATGTGTATCATATACATGGCCACACAGGAAGTTTATGCCATATATATGACATGTTATGTGTGTGTGTGTGTGTGTGTGTGTGTACACATATATATGACATGTTGTCTTCGAAACATGTAAGCAGTTGTTCAAAAATTACCTTTATCAGGGGCGCCTGGGTGGCTCAGGGGGTTAAAGCCTCTGCCTTCAGCTCGGGTTATGATCTCAGGGTCCTGGGATCGAGCCCCGCATCGGGCTCTCTGCTCAGCAGGGAGCCTACTTCCCCCTCTCTCTCTGCCTGCCTCTCTGCCTGCTTGTGATCTCTGTCTGTCAAATAAATAGATAAGATCTTTTAAAAAAATTACCTTTATCAAAGTGTCTCTGCGTGGCTACTGGGAGTGTAACAGTGGGACGGACCCATTAGAGAACAAACAACACACAACTCCACTCTCAACTTCTCTCTCCCCTCAGTCAAAGGCCTTGGGGAACTAACAAGATCCCTGAGTCAGGACCCTAAGTATTTCTCTACACTCCAAGTGTGGCCATGTTGGAGATCCTCACCAGTTTTAAAGGTATTAATTAAGGGACTGGGAGTATGTCACGGACTGGGATGAACCAGTTAGGCTCTCCATCTACAAAGCATTAGAAGCTATTATCCAGAAGAATAGCACACCATGCTTTGATCAGGGAAATTAAAATATTCTCCCAAGATACTCTATTTGTAAAACATTTTCCAAATTGAATTCCAGTTGCAGAAATATTTTTGGCAAGTAAACAGCAGGGGGCTGAAAGCCTGGTCTGTGCCAGCTTTGCTGAACTCCGACAGCCAGGATGGAAAGTCTGGGCTGGAAGAGGCTATGCGAGTGCTGGGGGGACGGTGCCCATGTGAGGAGAGGGAATGCTCGCTGGGCAACTGGTCTTTCGCTGTGAGCACCTCCTGTCTGCTCTCCAGACTCCAAGGATAGAGGTACCAGTTAAGGACAGAGATGGTGAGGGGAGGAGAAGGAGGAACCAGGATTGGGGGCCCAGAGAATGTGAGGGAGGAGCAGTGGGAACAGGACCCTGGGCCTTCTGGAAGCTCTGCTGGGGTCCACACTGGAGCCAGCCTAGACCACAGCCATCTCCTGGTGTTGCTACGGTCTGGCCCAGCACTCATGGCGAGGTCCTGGCGTACCGTCAAACAGAAATAATTTCACATGAGAACAGAGCTCTTGGTGACTCTGATGAAGCAAGGCCCAAACAAGAGGGCTCTGGGGTCATGTCTGAACCGACCAGAACGTGAGCACTATCCCAGCCCCCCAGTGAGCTGACACCCCTCTCCGGACTAACAGGAATGACTGCTGTTTCTGTGCTGATTGCATCTTTAGCCTCATATCCAGGGAGCCTCCCCAGCATAGCATTATCTCCGCTTCCTGGCAGCAACCGATTCAGAGCAAAGTCTGCTGCTTTGAGCTCTGCCCCAAAGCAGCGGACAAGGGCAAGCCCAAGTGCTTCCTATGGGCTTTCTAGCAGCTTCTGGCCCAAGCACCCTGCCGTCACCCACAGCGCACCGGCTCTCTCTGTGCAGCCAGCAATAAATGCAACTTGTTCGGCTACAGGCGTGTTCCCTGCCTGCCTGCGACGCCCGCCTGCAACGCGATGGCCGAGTGACAGCAGTGTCCGCCCTGTGCCGAGCGGTGTGCTGGCTTTTGGGCTCACAGCTCGGAACAAAACAGTGTGTCCGGTCCTAAGCGGAGCGCCCACAGCCTGATGGGGGGCGCGAGGCGCAGAACCACCTCAGCAGTCGTGACCAAATGGAATCCAACAGGATACCCAAGAGATGACCCTGACCATGCCGTGTGCGCAGACTCTGAAGCACCCCGTCAAGGTCACACGCGCTATTAGCAAGCAGACAAATCCTACAAACCCCAACGTGCCATCAAGTGTGAGCCACTTGTAAACAGACTTACAAATGTTAAGGCGTCCAGGAAAGGCAAGGTCCAGTTAAGCAGTCTCCAAGAACAGGAGCTGCAGGCTTCCTCGAGGGAACAAAGACTTCGACAAAACAGCAGGGGACTTGGGAGAGTCGCCTCATTAGCGTGAAAGTCCGTGACTTTGTATCCAATAAAAAAGTCCCATCCTGGTCCCCAGCCAGCCCCCGCCTTGGCCAGCACCCCGCCGGTAAGCTGTGTGGCGAGGTCTCCCCTGGGTTGGATGTGTTTCTTCCCACCAGAGGGACTGAGCGTTAACTACGGGAAGATCTCAGAGGCCCAACCATAGTCTTTCTAATTTTACATCAATGATTATAAATTGTGCGTATTTGCCCTTTTGGGTCTTAAGTTTTGAGAGAACTGGGCTGATCCGAGTGGGAGCCTTGTTACGTCAATTTAAACCCAACTGAGTAACTAATGTGGAGTTTTACGATTTTAAGTGGAATTCTTACTAAGTTTATTGGAACGTATAAGAGAACTCTAGGGCCTTGTATTTATAAATTTGAGGGCCTGTATGTGTGTAAGTATCGACATACTCCAGAAAGCTTCGTTCGTTAATTCGAATACATGTGCGTGCGCGTGTGTTTTATATGCATGTTTGTGCATGTGTGAAGGCGTGAATAAAATTTGTAACTACGGCCTAATATATTTGGAAGTAATTAACTCACTTTATGCATGGGCCCTATGCTAAGCGCGGCCAGACTAAGAAAATAATTCTGTCTGTAAGCTGGACTAAAACAAGCGTGTTTCTAATTTCAGCTTTAAGAAGGGGAATATTAATTTTTAATCCAAAAAGTAAACCTTTGAATAATATTTTCTATTCCTAAAAGACACCTAGACAAAAGACAGCTACCTAGAAACTCACGTGAACACAAGCTAACGCCGTAAGTGCTGGGATGGGGAAGGAGAAAGTGCTGCCGGGAACAAGCAGGGGCCGGGGAGGAGGACCCTTCCCGAGGAGGCACAGGTAAGCCAAGAGGGTGTGAAGAGGGAGGGAGGGCGGGCGGAGCCAGGCACGTTGGCTCATTTACATACAGGAGTATAGGAGCGCAGGCCAGCACAAAGCTAGGGCCCCGCAAACTAGGGGCAAACTAGCATTCAAATCAAGATCCCTCCCCTCCTAGAGAAGCCAGTAGGTGAGAGGGAGCTCCTGACTCTTGGGAGAACAGAAAGACATTCAGCGCACAGAAGCTTATGCCTGGTGAGTTGGAGGGCCATCCCGCTCATTCCCGGGGGGGCCACACCGGGCGCGCACAGGTGCATGCAAAATGCCTACCTGCTGTTGGACACCGGAAGGTTCCCAGCAAAACACTCCTTTCTTCTTCATTTTTAAGTTCTTTTTGCTTTGGGGATTGGAAGCCTATTAGTATATCAAATATTTTAAACTTTCCTGAGGCTTAGCCACTGGAATTACCAAACTACCAACCCTTTCACCCAAGGGCCCCTGAAACCTGATCCAGGCTGTAAGCAAACAAGCGGCCCAACTTTTGCAGAAGGCTGAGGTTCTGGGCTGCAGAAACGGGTGCGATGGTTTGTGAAGGGCCCTGAAGACCCGCAGGGGACGGACCTTATCTCTGCGGACTGCCACGCTTGGGCTGAATCTTCTGCAGATCAGAGATCTTTTTAAAAGAGAAAATAGATCCTATTTTCTAAAGACCAAATGAGGAGTGAGGAGGTTGTGAGTGGGGGTGGGCAGGGGCAGAAGGTCTAGGAGGGTAACAAGCGGGGACCATGTGTGGCAGATCCTGATGAAGGAAGAATGGGGACAGAAAGGGCTCAGGATGACGGGTTGAGCCCACGGCAACCCGCCTCAGAGTTTACACGGCTACAGAGGCTGTGGTTCGACCCAGACAGAGTGCTTTATAAAGAGAATGGCAGGTCTGGAATCTACAAAACTCATTTTCAGTTTCATTGGCTGCAGCCCTCAAATAACTCTTCCGCGCCTCCCATGTCTAATGGAACAGATGTGTCTCTCGGGGGAAAGGATTGAGAAGTGCTCCCTCCAAAGAAATGGTTTTAGAGACCCGCTTCTATCAGCGTGCGCAGACCCTCTGCATGTGTGTGCGACGCTCGTCCGAGGTTATCAGGACATCGAAGCCTCTCGCTCCTGTGAATGCCACGTGGGACTGTCTGCATGAACATTATCTTCAGGTCTCCATGGAAGAATTGCCCCTGTGTTCCACATCAACGACTGAGGCTGAGCCGAGCTACCTTGACGTCCCTGGAGTTATCTGATCACCCAGAAGACACCGAACAGAGCTAGGCCACAGGGAGGCGGCCGCTCGGCCCTAACATCTGCCCAAGGCTGGCAGCGAGGGTTCCAGGGGTTCTAAGAGCCACCAACTCTGTCCAGTCTACCGTCTGTCACTGGCTTACCAGGCCACCTTGAGTCACTGACGTCCCCATTCAGTGCCATCTGTGAAACGTGTATAAGACACATCACGTCCTTCCGTCCTCCCCTGTCCTCTCCTGCTCATGCTCTCCCTCTCTCCCTACGTCCCTCCCTCCCTTCCTTCCCATCCTCTCCTCCTGCTCCTTCTTCTCCCTTCTTCTCCCTTCCTCCCTCTCTCTGCCCCTCTGTCCTCCTCTCTCTCTCTCACAGAAGAAGATAATATGTCTGTAAAGTGCTTTGAGCTCCTTGGAGATAGAGGGTCTATAAATATAAGCTGTTATCACTATTACCATGGAAACACTCACAGAGAACTGTGCTCCATGGCTGTGTTTGCTGGGCATAATTCTGGCCTTCTTGCCCTGCTGGCTTCTCGAGGCTGTTAGACAATCAATGATTTTACAAAGCACGGCGGCCAGGTAGGGGGTGGGGACCCAGGGACGAGCTTGTTTGTAACTCAGCGGCTCTTCATGTCAGTCTTGAACAATCGTGCTTCCATTTGCTGAAGTAGAGGATCCTGCAAAACGGGCGGGAGTCTGCTATTCATGCCTCCGACGACAGGGAGAGGTGCACCACCCGACAAAGGACCCTGATCTACAGCAAGGCTCAGGGGAGGAGGAATTCCAATGAGCTTCAGAAATAATCCTACATCCATTTCCTAAATCTGCTCTCAATCCTGACGCCTCAACTTCAGAACCATGGCTAGCAAAGTGTCGGGGTGAAGAGTGCACCTTTCGGCCAGTCCATGGCCTTCTAGAAAGCAGGAGCTACGTCTTCTTCATTTCGGCCTCTGCGAGGCCAAGTACAGGACCTGGGCACAGTGGGTGCCGACAGAGGTTTGTGAAGATGGGAGGAGCAGTGGCTGCATTTCCTGTTACATGCGAGCAGGCAGTGCGATTGAGTAAGCCGCATGCCGTCAGCGCTGGCTTGCACTCAAGTCCCAGGGTCTGCTTTCTGGCCCGCTTGGCCCCCATCAGTGCGGCAATGAGGCACTGCGGTCCTGCTTTCGGATGGTCCTGGGAAAGTCGCTCTCAAAGCCTGACACGGGACAGTAACGTACCCTAACTGCTAACCAAACAGCAGTGGAAGGTCCCGTTGCAAAGGTAAGGGGTGGAAGCCGTGGGAAAGATCGGTATTCGTTGGAGGCAGTGCTGTGATCTCCGGGGACATTTTCCAGGCCTCCGATGAGCAAAGGCAAGGAAATCAGAACGGGCTCTCGAGTCAGACCAAAGAATTCAGTGGCTGAGCCCTGGCACTTACCAACTTCCCTGAGCCGCGGGACTCCCATCTGTAGGATCAGAATAACAGCCTTCATCTCACGGGTCTGCGGTGACGATTAAAAGAAATAAGTGGGAGGACCTGTAGCCCCGTGGCCGGCACCCATCAATGACTAACACCCGTTCGTTCCGTTCCATGGTTTGGCCTGGAGAGAGCCGAGTGTTCTGAATAGCGCATTGGCTAGTTTACCCCAAAGGCCAGGCAGATGTTTCAGATCCCCCCACCATGGGGCAGGTGGTAGTCCCGCCTTTGGCAGGGGCGTGGAAACTTCAGGGCCCAGAGGAAGTGCACAGGTGCACACACAGAGCCAAGCAGAAGAGCTGCATAGCTTACAGGGTCCACTGCAAACTGAAAACACAGGGCCACTTGTGTATAAATTATTAGGAATGTCAAGGGGCAACAGCAAGCCATTATCCCCATGGGAGTCCCAAGGCTGCACCGCACAGAGCCAGCCCTGGAGCTCGGGGAAGGTGGAAGGTTCCCATGTTACTAAAGGCTGCTTTTGCCGTCACTGTGGGTCTCATTCCGTTAGCGAGGGCGGAATGGTTCCCACAAACCGCTTGCATACACGGAATTCATCTTCTGAGCTAAGGCTAAGCTGAAGTAAAGGTCATTTCAGGAGGAGGGAAAAGCTCATAAAAACAGCGAGACTCCCACTGGAGCAAGCAATGACCGCACAGTGGGACCAGAGGCGCGGGGCTTCCTGTGTCCTCACTCACGGGGCTGTGGAGGGAGGTCGGGTCACAAGCCTGCGAAACACAGCCACTGGTTTATTCAGCGGCTATTATAATAAGTCCCCGCCGTATACAAGACAAGGCGTCAGGCCGTGTCAGGGAAACAGAGAGAGATTATCTTTATGATGTCTAACGTCTCTTCCAGTTCCAACATTTGAGGATTCCTTGACGAAGACCTGGCGCCTACCTTTAAGAAACTTAAGTCTAGGGCAACGGCAAAACGAAAACTGAATTTGCTCTGGATAGAAGGTTTTCAAATGGGGTATTTAAAAATCTATCATATATATTTTTGTTTATATATGTGTGTGTGTTCCTACCTGCTAAGATTTTTATATGGTCATTCACCTAGATTTTCACTGAGCCCTTCAAAGATTCGGAGCGTTGTGTTTTTGTGGATTTTTTGTTGTTTTGTTTTGTGTTTTAATCTGGTCGTAAAACTAAGTCACAGGGAAGACAATGGATTCTCCCGAGTCAGAGAATAAGGTTGTGGCAGAACATCCCACCCCCAGATAAGTTACTGAGAACTTACTCTCACTGGCTCCCGTCCTTCCCTCCCTGTCCCCCATAGAGGACGTGATTAAAACGGGCCACCGAAGCTAATTCGGATCTAAAAACCCAGACAAACCTCACTCAGATTCTGCCTCTACCTCCTGTTAGTTACCAGTGATCTGAGAGAGTCACTGTCTCTCTGGTGCCTCCATTTTCTCGTAGGTTGAAATATTCATTCTTCTCCAGTTTCTTTGGGGATTATAAGCATCTAGCAGTTCCTGGCACACAGTGTCCGTTTATCTACTGCTGAGCCCACTCCCACCCCTCCGCTCTCCATCCCTCCTGCACAGCCTACCGTGAACAGAAGGTCATGGCTGTCACGGTCCCCTTACTTCACTGAGACACACGGCCCACAGAAGGATGGGACGGCAAAGCACCCGGAGGCAGAGCCAAGAAACCCCGCGTGGGTGAGACAGACGCTGGTTAAGTCTAACACTGACCTGTGTTCAATTCTCGTGTGTGAACTCTCACTGAGCGGCTCCTCTGGTCCCCCTCCGTGGACTGTAAGCCCACACTGGACACAGCACCGGGCAATCCTGGTGTTATTTGACCCAGGCGTTGAAGAGCAGGTTGGAACCGTTGCCTTAAAAGCTGGAGAAGGGGGGCGCCTGGGTGGCTCAGTGGGTTAAAGCCTCTGCCTTCGGCTCGGGTCATGATCCCAGGGTTCTGGGATCCAGCCCTGCATGGGGCTCTCTGCTCAGCGGGGAGCCTGCTTCCTCTCCTTTCTCTCTCTGCCTGCCTCTCTGCCTCCTTGTGATCTCTGTCTGTCAAACAAATAAACAAAATCTTAAAAAAAAAAAACAAAACAAAAAAAACGCTGAGAAGGAAAGCAGGTTGAGAGAGGAGCGACCGAGAGTTCTACCCATTCTTCCAGGCAACGGGAGCCCTGAGCTCATAGACCCATCAGCCATGCTAAATGAGGGATGAAAACTAAAGGAAGAGAAATAAAGGGCATTTCTTTCCCCAGACTGTTACCCTGAAGTGAGGATACCGAGAGGCGACTAACCAAACCAGTGCCCTGCTTGAGTAACAAAACCCCCTAATAAACCAGGGCTAATAGCCACGCGGGCTGAAAATTCCCCTGCTACAGAGTCCCACGCAGTGAGAAGTCCCTGAACCCCACGGAGACGTGAGTGCCTGCGCCCAGCCGAGCAGCCGTGGAGGGAAGGGGCGCGGGATGTGGGGCTTCCGAAGGCCCAGCTCCCAGCGGCGGGGACAAAGGGACCGAAAGGGACTGAAAGCTCCCGCTCGGTACATGTCACCGTCTGGCCCGGGCGCAGGCTCTCGGGGGAGGCAAGGGAGGCTGTGCAGGGCAGCTCGGAGCTGTCGCGTGGGGCCAGGCTCCTCTCAGGCCCTCACGGCCGTCCTTTCGGTCACACCGCGCACCCCCCAGGCCGGCTGTAGGGCTCGCCCTGCGCCCCCCACCTGCCACGTGACCTTCATTTCAGCCTTCACTAGGGTCTGAGGGGCTTCAGGGGCCTTGTTCTGATCTGCAGCCTTTGGTAACAAGAGCTTCTCCCTCCCGCCAACTCGAGAGAAGGGGCTTCTCTCCAGCGACAGGCCTCCTGGGGGTCCAGGGCCGGCCGCGGGGGGCAGCTGGCCCAGGAGGGCGGGGCTGCGAGGCTGCGGGGCTCTGGCGGGGCTGGCTGTCCCTTCTGCTTCGCGACAGAGCCCACGGCGGCTCCGCAGCCCGCCCGAGCTGGCCACGACGACGCCAGTCACCGGGCGCAGACGGAAGGGAAAGTGGGCGGCGGGCGACGTCGTGTGAAAGTCAAACCACTCGGCCTGGGCCCCCCCTCGGTGACACGCGACGCAGACGCAGTGCTGACGCGGCCGCGACGGGCAGAGGACCAGGTCCCGGACACCCGCGCAGCAGGGCCACCTTGCCCGCCGGGGCGGCTCCTCCTCCCGCTCCGTCTTCCGGCCCCGCTGCTGTCAGCTCTGACGGTGGCGTCGGGCATCTTCGCCACCACCAGGACCGAGGGCGAGCGTGCGGACGGAGCTTCCCGGCCCGGCCACCCCGGCCCCTCTGCCGCAGCCAGGCGGACATGGCTTCGACGACAGCCATTTCTCTGCTCGCGGCCCTGGAAGCAGCAAGTCCGAGCCCAGGAGCTCCTCCGGCTGCGGCCTGGCTGCGTCCCGCGGGGCTGAGGGCGCGCGTCCAGCCTTCTGGGCTCCCCCCGGCGCCCCAGCACCTCATCCCGCCGCGCCACGGGGGCAGGGCTCCACCCTGTGCATCTGGGGAGGAGGGGACCCAACATGCATCCACAGCGCACCGCTACCGAAATACCAGTGGGGCCCGTTGGCGGGATAAGCACGTGAACTCACCCCCTGGAAGTCCGGAACGCGAGGCCGCGCCATTTCCAAAAGGCGCAACGGCTTGTCTTCCAGGCACCGGTCATCCGTTCTTAGGCACCGGGGGCTCAGGTCATCCGCAGTCACAGCACAGGACGGCTGTATGCGTCCCAGCGGTTCTGGTCCCAGCCCTGGGCACGCATCCGGATCGGCGAAGGTCCGGCTGGCACCGATTACCGGCTCCCACCCGGGAATTGCTGACTCAGCAGCTCTGCCATGGGGCCTGCGGACGGACACGTCTCACGGGCCCCGGGGGGCACTGATGCCGCTGGTTGGGAGAGGACACCATGAGGTCCGCTCATACGGTGCCTGCCTACTGTCCCACGTGTCGTCCAGCAAGCACACAACTGTCGCCAGCATCCGACCCAAAGCCCTGAAGCCCGATGCTACTGGAAACACCAAGCACCCTCCGTCTGAGTAGATCAGAGGACAAAGACGCATTTCCACTCGGGGACGCGGGGAGTAACCAGGTGCGTCTTTCATTCACCAGCCATTGCTAAGTGCTGGTTGTGTGTCGGGCTGGACGGAAAACCCAGCTCCTGCTGTTCACACTCGAGTGCGGAAAGCCATCACTTTTGGGATTTCTATGATGTTCTAAGCCTTTAGCAGTAATTATCTCGAATTCCCACACGGTGTCATTATTCCCATTTTCGGGATGAGAAGGTGGAGTCTCACCTAGTTAAGGAAGCGTCAGCGGGCCATGTCGCCACAACCCACGTACTTTCCATCGGACCATAAGGAAGTGTGCTTGGCTAACACTACGAAGGGCCTTTTAGCAGAAATACCCCATATTTTGTCAGCAAAGGATTTCTTTTTCATTTACCACAACCTGGATGGATCCGTGAAGGTACTGGGAAGCTTCAAGAGTTTCCAAGGGCTGAGACTGGAGGACCGTGGGCCACGGGAGCAGACGGTTTTCCTGACCTGTGACCACAGCCCGCTGTCCGCATCGCAGGGCCTGCTGGGGTCCTGCCCAGCCACACTACACTTTGCTGGGGTCACTGGAACACCAACGCCCCTTAAAAACTAGCAGGTCCCTGGTTCACACTGGAGACCCTTCCCTGAGTCACTTTTTTCCATAAGTATTTCTTGAAACCTCTGTGAGCCGGGCACTGCCGCTGGGAACGGTGGAGAATTCGAGCCAAGACTTTGTCGCTGCTCCCCAGAGCTGGTAAAGCAAGTGCAGCGCCTTCCTCCTGGCTGTCCTCCAGCTCCGGCACCGGGGACCCTCTCTGGGACAGTAATTTTGCCTTATGTCTTGTTTGAACGTTTCGTCTTTATTCACAATCTCCATTCACGCGTCAGTTTGTGCCGGGATTTCGTCCGCCCGTTTGGTTTTGTTTCTTGTCAGCGGAGCTACTGATATACAGGAGCTGGGGGCGTCCGGCTGGCTCAGGCCGGCGAGCGTGTGACTCTTGATCTCAAGGTTGTGAGTTCAAGCCCCATGTTGGTGCAGAAATTACTTAAAAAAAATTTTTTTTAACTCTAATAAATATATATGTTATATAACAAGCATATTACATTATACATATAGTTAGATATTTGGTGAGACAATAGAATAATTTCTTTTCTTAAGAGAAATGACAATGGTCATCCAAGATCTTGGGGAAATATGAAAAAGAGGACGCGGGTCCTGGGGCAATGGAAGAAAGAAAAAAATTCTTGGAAGGTAAAGAATCTATGATCCTCAAAAAAGATATGAGCCTGCCCTCAAGTAGGGAGGGAGGAGAAGAGAATCTTAAAAGAGGAAGAGGAAGTCTGGGAGGCAAAAAGAGCAGCTGCACGGGCGAGAAAGAGCTTCGAAACCCCCAGAGGAACTCCTGCTCGGACAGCTTCCCGTCCCCGGTGGGGCTGCCAGCTCAGTGAGTGCGGCGGACGGCCAGCGGCATGGTCACCTTTGGGGCACAGGATTAGGCTCCCAGGTTTTTGTTTTTTTAAAGAAGACAAGAATTTAAGTGTATCAGCTTGCAGGCCTGGGGATCTTTAATAGCTGAATACATATCGTATTACGTTTGGGGAGCTTGAAATCAGACCCAGGCCACACGGAGGACTCAGTTCCTGACTCTGAAAGTCATGTCACCGCTGCACCTGGAGGTGGAGGGCCGGGGAGGCAGGAACATACCAAGTGCGCCAGCAATCAGGTCTTTGTGCGATTCTTAAAAGCCCTCTGTGCCCAGGTGCTACTGCGAGCACACATTGCTTTATTTCCACCTAACCGTGACTGTGGAAGCTCAAGGAACAGCTGTCTGCACACACATTCTGGGCTGTCCAAGAGCAAAGCTGCCTCCTAGGTTTCTTCTCCGAATTTGAGCGTACGGAGAGAGGTGCTATAGTTCTTGAATGGAACTTACCCCAGAGGCGCGGTCCTGTGGCCGGCATGAGGGTCTTAATAACAGCCACGCCCTGCTGTCTTCCTAGATTTCCCACACACCCTCCAGGAGGGCTTCTCAAACATTATGGTGCTTAGCAATTACCGAGGAAGCTTGTTCACCTGCATATCATGGCACCGGGGCCTCACCAAGTAAATCTGATGCAGAGGGTTCGTGGTCAACACATTGTGAGATTCTGTGCCGTTGTAAGGGTTAGAGACAAATGTGCTGTGGGGGCATTTCATAACTCAGCTAAATTCACTGAGGGTGTACTACGCGCCTATCAGTGTGCTACGTACAGGGGATACCATGGTGGACAAAGCCTGTTCTCATGAAAGTACCATCTAAATAAATAATTGCATAAGTCAGTGGAGAGCCACAACTGTGGGAAAAGGCACAAAGAAGAGATACACAGAGCCAGGAAAACCTGTGGTTGAGACATTTTCCCCAGTCCCAGACATCAAGGAAGTCTTCTTCTGAAGGCTCAGTAGGTTATCTGGACAGGAGGGGAGAGATGAACATTCCAGACATAGAGGGAATAGCAAGTGTAAAGGTCCTGTGGCCACCAAAGGGGCTTAGAGAGCCTGAGAAACTGCCAGAAGCTGCCCAGTGGACTCACATGTAGTCCCAGTGTCTGGAGATCTTTACACACTCTAATGTCCACACTCTAATGTCCCATCCCTCTGGAAGTCTGATGAAATTGAAGAATTACTGATTTGTAAAAAAAGAGCCCTTATTTACAACTAGACGTGAGCTGCTCTAAGATCTACCGTCAGCTAAAACCGGCAGGGCAGCTGCTGTGCGGGCCTGGGGAAATCGCACCTGGTGTCACCAGGGCCCAGGCTAAGATAAGGTAACAGCGTCTAAATCCCACAAGCCCCAGAGAGCCTGGTGGAGACTGACTGCACTGTTGGCCCTGGAAGGTAGTGGGCAGAACCTCCGTGGGACCAGCACTCGCCAACCGGGCAGAGCCAGATTGTGGCCGTGGGACCAGAGGGGTCTGTTTTCGCACACCCTTTCCGAGACCTCCATCAGCTCTGCTCCCTTGCCCCTTCCGGAGCCGCCTTCTCTGACCCTTGTGGCCTGGGCTTTTCTCATCGCCTACGTTTACAATGACCACAAACGAAAGAAATTTGGTACTCTCATTGGATGATCAAATATCAGATAAGGGGACCCCTCCTAGGATTTGTATTTTGAAAAAGGTCTGGATAATAGTAACTCAAAGAACAAATCAATATGCGTCCAATTTCCCTGCATTATTATGGCAGACAGGGACAGACCCTCTGTTAGCTGGGCACATGGTACCCAAAATAAAGGTTCTATTTCTCAGCTTCCCATGTAGCCAAGTGTTGCCTTGGGGCCAAGTTCTGACTAATGGGATGAGAGCAGTTTCTACGACAGATGTTTCCATAAGGGACAGTTGACATTCAGGCCTTGTTCTTCTTTTTATTTTTCTTCCAGCCTGGCTGGGATGACTGATGTCCTAGGCATTACCTTGGGCCGTGAGAGCAAGGCCACATGGGAGGGATGGCAAAAAGGTGAGCTGGAGGGGGCCTGAGGACCTAAGGGATAAGGCCGTTGTCCCAGTCCTGGGCCCCCTTCCTCCAGACTCATAGGGAAGAAGAAATAAATCCCATGTTGTAGGAGCCATTGTTAATTTGGGGTTTCTGTTATAGCCAAAGCCAAGTTTAACTGGTAAAACCATCATGGGGATTTTTCTTTCTTTCTTTTTTCTTTCTCAGTGGAAGATCACAGTGCAATTTCTTCGTGGGTCCCTCACATGCAGGCAACAATATTCCCCATTTTCACGGGCGGCTGCTTCTTTGAGTCAACCCAGGATGGCTCGCAAGATGGGAGAGGAACATGGGTTCGTGGGAACACGGGCCGGGGGCCCGAGGCCTTGGTCTGAAGTCAGCCCTGCCGCAAGTTGGCCGGCAAGCTTCCCTCACGGGCTTCTCCTTCCCCCTCTAGAAACAGCTTCCAGGCCCTCCTACAAACCTGGTCGCTTCTAAGACCAGGCTCACTTGGCGTCACCTGCGCGCCGTGCCCACTCTGCCCATCAGAGGCCACGGTGATGAGGACGAGAGTTTTCATCTTACCTTACCAACAGGTTGTGTTTTCAAAGTCCACAGCGCCTGTCCAGAACCTGGTGACACGTTTCTCCACAGGCCGAGAACAAGAAGGTTAGGCTCCGAGCGCATTTCAAAAAACTGATCCACTTGCAGTTAAGCAACAGTGCTGAGGGGGCCTAGAACAAAACAGTTCGTAAAGGATTAGGGTGTGTGTGGCCCGGAAGCGCTTGGTTTCTGAGTGGAGAGGGGACAGAAACACCGTCCCCCCGCCCTTGGCAGAGAAGGGGATGCCCTGCCTGTGTCCCGTGTTCTCTTGGAGAGAGTCAGCCTCCCAGGAACGGCACTTCCGTCTCGAGTCCCGACGCCTGGGAAAGCTAAAGACCAGGAGAGTCTCCGGAGCTGCCGCACACCCAGGGCTGTCACCTGGCGTTCTTCAGCAGAAACTTTGCCCCGCAGGTAGACGAGGCCGCTGTGTGCATCGGGCCACATTCTCTTAAGTCAACTGGACGTAGATGCCCTGGGAGAGGCAAAGGGAAGAAGGATGCTCTTTTTCAAGGCTATGCAGTCAAGTCTGACTTGTCCCTTTGCTGCCGTGTCAGGGGAGATCACGGAGCAGGTGCGACCCCCGTGAGCGGCACCCGGCACTTGGACCTCGAGGGCCCCTCCCTCCACCCTGTCCTCGGAATGCGGGTTCCACTTGCCTTTCCTATTCCCAGAGGCTGCTCCAAAGACAGCCTTGAGACGGTGACGCGCTGCTGAGAACACCGGCGCGGTACGTGTGACAGGAGCGAGGGCCTCTGCAGAATCTTCCACGATGTGGCAGTGGATGTGCGGGTCCCCCCACCTTGCTGCCGCCCAGACAGGCCCCATCTGTCGCCTGCTTGCTTGTTCACCCTGCCACCTACCCACCTGGAGCGGCCGCCTTTTTCTTCCCTGTCCTTTGCTTACAAGGGACAGCGTCAGAGGACACCTGGGGGGATCCCAAGGAGCTTGCAAAACACACAGCAGCTTGGAGTCAGTGGTGGGGGACAGGCTGAGCACAGGCCTGGTTCTACCTGCCGGAGATGGGAGTGGGGTGCTGGGGAGGACGTCACGGCCGCCTGAGGAGCTGTGGTCTGCTTCAGTCAGTTCCACCTTTGCAAGAGCAGGTTAGACCCGTACCTTTCAGCTGTATCTTCTCTCTATTAAAATGTCTTTATTACAATGGAAGGCGTTCCCTAAACCGACCCTAACCGAGCCCTTTCTTTGCCTTTGCCCCGGCTGTCCCGCCTGCCCTCCCCTCCCCTTGCTTTCACCTCCACCACCTGCAGGAAGCCTTCCCCACTTCCCGCAGGGGGTTAGGTCCGCCCCAGCGCTCTCCTAGCACCCTTGGGAAACATCAGGCTGTCCCCACAGAATAAGCTGCTTGGCCACACGGGCTCTCGGGTGACCAGCAAAGTGAGCTGGTATATGTTAGGTCCCTCGGTGTTCAGCGAATGAACAAACAAAGGTTCTTTCCACTCTGCTCCTTCCCAGGGCGCCATCGAGGTCCTGTCTGGGCCGGCCCCCTTCCAGGACGGCTATCGCTTCTCGCCAAATTCCCACTGCGGCTCTTGCTCGTGGTACCGATTGTGAAACATAATGATTTACCAGCCTGCACTGTTGTTCACTCCTTCCTGTGGATCTTGCCTTACGGACCGTCTGCTGTCAAAGGACCGTATCTTCCATGTCTTTTGTGATGCCCTCAATTCCCAAGGCCACGCTACACACGCAGTGGGCGACCGCGAATGACCGATGGGAGTACACGAATCCAAGACAGGCTTCTTTAGATTGTGACCCAGTGGAGACTTGCATTCTCCCGGGGAGCTTTCAACCCAGAAAACAAAGAGCCTTACGTAAGTGCACCCACTGGATGCCAGAAGCTGCGCTAGCACTTTCTATGTGTGTAGGTCCTCCTTCTCAAGAGGCAGTTAGGTCCTGTGGCTCTGAGCATGGGCTCTAGAGCCAGGCTGCCTGGACCTGAGTGGGGCAGCCTTCTCGCTGGCCTTAGGGACTGAATCTGTATGATACACACTTTCTTCCCTTGTGAGATGCAGGTAATAGTGGGAGGACTGTGTCAGTCAGGCTTCCTCAGAGAAACAGAACCAATAGGGTTCTACTGACAGCAAGACAGAGAGAGATACACAGGTACAGATGAGGAGATCAGTTACACAAATTACCACACTATCGTGGAGACCAAGAAGTCTCTGATCTGCCACCAGCAAGCTGGAGACCCAGGAAAGCCAGGAGTATAATTTAGTCCCAGGCCTGAGAGGAGGCTGATGGTGTAAGTCGTGGTCTGGTCTAGAAGCCCAAGAATCAGGAGTGCCAGTGGCTGAGGGCAGGAGAAGACGACATCTCGGCTCAGGCAGAGAGAGAGAATTTGCCCCTCGCCTGCCTTTCTGGTCTTTTCAGCGGATTGTCCCTCAGTGCACTGGATGGTGCCCACACCCTTCGCCGAGAGCTCCCGTCGGCTCCGTCTACTAATTCCAACGCGAATCTCTTCCAGAGACCCCCTCACAGACTCATCCAGAACCGTCTTCTACGATAAACAGCTGGTTATCCCTTAGCTCAATCAAAATGACACAGAAAACTAACCAGTGCAAGGACCTACCTCATTAAGGGTTGAAAAGGCAATACAGAGCGGAGCACAGACAGACAAAAGGTAATCCATACTAACCACCTGGCCCAGTGTCTCTGAGCGAGTCTGATAGACGCCGTCTTTATGCATCTGTGCAGCTTCTAACGTCATGACGGAAGCTTTAAATGGAGCAAGAGCTCTTCAGAAGCCGGGGCTCGGGGTCCTGATCTCCTCATCATCCCACTCATTTATGTCCTTGGTGGTGTCACTGTGAGGAAAGGTACAGCAATGACTTTTAGAACCAGGAAATGGAGGACTCTGGTGGGGAGTGTCATTCTGTGTGACTTACAGGTGCCACCTGGTCCTAGGGACGCATTTCATAAACTTCAGTAAAGGGGCTGCCCTCCGGGCCCACTTGTGGGCACAATGCCATGTAGACCGTCGTTGTGAAAGACCGCTAGCACTTACTAAGGCAAGAAAAAGTAAAAGCCGCCATTAGCTAGCTAGAGTACAGACACTGCGAACAGCCAGTTTGCTTAGAGGACTCGCTCCTTGACAGCATGAAGTCATTACTTGGTGTAGAGAAGAGTATAAATTAAGTTGTGATCCAGCTTACACCCTCTCTTCCTTCCTCCCTCTCTCCCTTCCTCCCTCCCTTTCTTTCTCTCTTTTTTGCATCTTCCTACCTCCCAGATACTCTACACAGTAAAATAAATGCAAAACAGCCTTTTTTCCATTTCTTCCCTTGGGTTTGAGTGCTACAAACTAGCCACATTAAAATGCACTATTTCTAGAATGATCTGGAAAGGTACAATGCTGCAGAAAGAAGAAGACCTGGCAAACTTTGTGGGGTGTAAAAGGTTCTTTGTTCTGTGTTGAGTTTGCCTGCCTGAGTGTGTCTGTGTCTCTTGCCCTCCAGCAGCTTGATGGCCATCTTAACCCACACGGCTCCCTCCTCCATATCCCAGCCACAATGGAGGGAGGAACCTGGGCCAAGATGGTCATTGCTGAGGCTTCCCAATGACCTAGGACCTGTGAAAATAGGGTCTGCGCTAACTGAACTCTCTCAGCCTGGACCAGGATGAAAGTGAAGTAAGCCACTGCCATGGGTGATAGGAACTGAAAGGCCATGAGAAAAGCAGGACCACAAAAGCCTCAGCCAGCTGACCTGCATGTAGGCTGAAGCTGGGCATGAGGACAGCTGAGAAAGTTAGGGGTGCTGAGAAGGAAGAAGTGGCAGGCAGAGCCCCATTGAGTGAGTCACTGCAATGGGCAATGCGAGAAGGAAGATCTCCAGCCCCAGTCCCTTCAAGGCCAGCATCTACAGCACGAGCCCAGGGACTGGCGACCTCCTTCTCCCCTTGTTTTACGTGCATCTCTCTTCCTTGACCTAGACTTTGGGGGGGGGGGCAGGTGTCTCTGGCTTTTACAAATGCAGAAGAAGCTTTTTCTAAAACGTTTACCTGGCATCAGGTTTCAAGAGCCCCTGGTTCAAGAAAACCATGGAGGCACAGTGTTGGGAGGACTGCGCTGACAAAAACAGTCGTGCCCAGACGTCCACTGGGCTCTGCACGCCTAAGAGCCAGAGCACTTGCTGGACATCGACAAATGGAAAAGAATATGAGGAAGGGAGCTAGGGCAGCGAGGGGGTTAGAATAAATCTCATATAGGGACTGAAGAAACTGGCGGTTTTACACTTTGAAGGGTAAAAATTAAGGGGACAGCAGAAATGTTTGCCATGTTCGTAGGGTGGACACAATGAAGATGTGCCAGATCTGTGACGTGCTCCCCCGGTGAGACAGGGTTACAAGGAGCTCAATTTTAGCTCACGGTTTCCCCACAATGGAATGTTCTGCTGCAAGGCTGGGGGTACACAGCCTGTCCGGACATTCAACGAGAGGCTAGTTGACCTTGTCCTCGGGGACGGGAGTTTAGACTGGAGGACCTCTGACATCATTGGCACCACGATACATGATGAGTTCACCCACAGCGATGACCCATTACCTCCAGGCCCTCAACTAAAGCTGCAGAAGGAAGCTGGAAATGAAGCAGATTGTAAAACAGACACCGCTTTTCATCTCTGGAAGACTCCCAAGCTCCAGCAAGACAGGGATCATAAAATGTCCCCGATTCTCATCTCATCTACATCTGTCCCAAGACCTCTCTGACAGCAGAATGGTGGAACGGGAGTGCCCCTCACTGAGCTTAGCCTCTCAGGGGAGTGTCCACTTGTCCCCTGTAAAGCAGATGGAAAATTCTGGAAAGAAATTGTATTTTCTAAAGCCTAGAGCACGCGCTGGTTGGTTCCAGACATTCTTCCAAGGAAAAAGCAAGTTGAACCTCTTGCCCCATACTGGGGAGGTACGAAGGAGGAGAGACGCTGGTTCTGACAGGAGTTTGTGGCCCTCTTGGCCTTTATTCCTACCCCCCCACCCCAAGCTGCGAATATTCTTATAGAAACCATCCACTTCCGTGGTCTTGCTAGAACAATCAGAACAAAAACCCTTCTCTGGGTGTCCACCTTCCTCTACTGTGGTCACCTCCATACACTTTGTGACAACGAGGTAAAGGACAGGGGTGGTTGAGAGAAGTCCCAGCACGGCCCACTGAACTGCGGATCGTTCCAAACTCTCCAGATTCCTGACTTACAAGTTAGGAATGGTGGCCGAGGTGACAAGCAGATGACCTGGCACTGCCACTCCTGGCAGGCACAGTGCAGCTTACCAAGGAGGCCTTGCTTTAAAAAAAAAGGAAGAAAAATCCTTTCTCCTTATTGTCCTACTGTACCCTCACCCAGGACAAGAATTCCATTCCAGACCCAGGGCAAGAAGAAAGTGACAGAATGACACTAAATGAAAAAGAGGAATACTTCTACATGTCCCCACTGAGGCTCTCTGGTGTCCTTAAGAAACCAAAACCTTCCAGAGAATGATTTGTTGTTTTCTCCAAATAGCCAGGGGCCACTGCGAACCACAGAGTGACACCCTGTGGGGCGCTCAGGCTCCCCGGTGGACAGTTAGGATGCTCAGCCCAGGCCGGTGGCAGGAGCTCCCCCGGCACCGCCCGCATCCCGCCACCATGACGAGTCCACCGTGAGGGTCCGGCAGCATCTCCCGAGCCTCCTCTCCCCCTTCCGGCCCCCCCTCCCGGGCCTCACTCCCAGAGCAGTGCATTCTGGAGCCTTCTGCTGCACACAGAGCCCGCCGTTGAGCCATTTCCCCCAACGGTGCGCACGGTTTCTGCTGCCAAGATGAGTCACCATGCAACACATACCCCCAGCCCCTCCACTCTGTACTTAAAATACCCTAGGGCTGGCCGGGCAGAAGCCCGCGGGGCGTGAGCACGTGTGTCGATGTGGGGATTGGCGGCTCGGCCCTCAGAGCCCTCTGCACGGTGGACGCACTGGGTTTGGCCCAAGCCCTGTGAGAGCCCGCGGCGTGGGAGGGCATCCGTTGTTCCGATCTCCCTCAAGCAGCCCGCCAGACTGCAGCCTCTGGGCTGCAGGCAGCTGAACCTCCCTTTCAGCCACTGCTCTGCAGCAGAAGGAGCGGATGGCCAGGGGCTGATCTGTCCTGGCGCCTCCCCCCCCAGATGTCTAACGGGTGGTCTTGCCCCACACAGGACCGCCCTGTCCTGCGTTCACCCTTGCGCCCTTGTCTCAGCTCCCGGGGAGAGTCCGCTGCGATCTCAACCGCCTCTGGTTGTTTCCCCAGTTAGAACCTGTCCTCCTCACTTGGACAGAGGTCCCTAACCTCCTCCACTCTGCCACCACGCTTCTCTCTGCTTCCCACCTACCTGCCCCAACGCCCAGCACCCACCTTGGCCAGAACTAACCACATCACTCTAGAACCATTCCTCTTCCCTAGAAAAGGAGATGTAAAAATTGTTCTCTTTGCCCCGAGTCTTTCAAAGGAGCTGAGGAACTGCTTCCTCCTCCTTTCTGCAGAGACGTCAGGCCTCCGCAGGCACGCACCAAACAGCTTTCCCCGTTCCCTCGGCCCACACCTCCCTCCCCCACCCCCTGCCCAGCCACACGCTGCACCTGCCAGAGGCACCCTCCCTCCGGGGAACTGCATGCTTTCGGCTTTCAACCTGCTGCTACAGCACCCTTCACAGAAGGGGCCTCAGAACAAAAGCCCAGCCCAGCCCAAAGGGACATCCTGTGCTCAAGTTATTCATTACTTGAGTTAGAAGAGGTCACCGAGCAGGAAGCACGCTGGAAAGCAAAGGGAGAGGTGGCAAAGAGTAGAGAATTACTCAAGGTGACCTTCTAAGAAAACTCGAGAGTCCGGGCAGGGGGTAGGTATCAGAATGGGAAGGCGGCAAAGTCATAGCAGCAGCTCCAAGGTTAGACAAGGTCAAATGGAAAGAGCTAATTATACTTAAGCAAGCTATTTAATAGCTTTCACTATGCACTAGGCACTGTGCTTAGCATTTTTCCACATCTCCCATTTAATCCTCACAACAATGTGTCATTCCAATTTTACCAGTGAAGAAGGGACAGCCCTGGAGAGAACACGGGACTTGCCCAAGGTCGCACAGTGAGCCAGGACTGAAGCTGGGAGCCGTCCGTCCTGCTCCGCGGCAGGCTGCTCTTCGGGGCGATGTGGCCAGACGGTCTGCGTGGCTGTGCGGAGTCTCATTCTGGGTCGCGCGTGGCTGAGATCATGTTCTCAGCTGCACGACAGGTTGGGGTGAAACGTGGAGGTTCCTGGGAAGCCTGCGAGAGGCTGCGAGGCTGCATTGGCTGTGAAGGCGGGCGCTCAGCCCTTGGCAGAACCTGGGGAGAGTCCACACATGGGGGAGGGAGAATGAGCAAAGCCGGGGAGCTGAGATCTGAAGAGGGAGTATCCTCCAGGGTAACACAGTAGGTCAAGGACAAGAGAGGAAGCTCAGCCGTGCCAGGCACAGAATCGGTCTACTTGGCATTTGCCACAGCCCTAGAAAGCTGAGGTAGGGAACCTCTTTTCAAAGAGAGAACGGGGGTTCTAATTAAAAATCTGCCACTGGGAGCCTTTCTCCACATACTTCGTTTCACCACACGCTTCTACTGGAGAAGAGAGAGGATGAGACAGGGAGGGGGGAGGGATTTGGGGGATGGGAAGAGTCAGGTGGGGGATATGCTTATTTCCCTCAACCCCCTCATCCCTTCCCCTGCCACCTTTCCCCTCACTCATCCCTATTTGCTGATTCTGCCCACAGGCTTTCCTCCCTCTTGCTCTTGGTGAGCTCCATAAACAACACCCTTTCCAGTGATCTCTCCTCTGGAGACGACTCCGCGGGGTTACTTCTGCTGGGAGGGGACCAGGGGCAGCATATCTGCTCCTGCTCCTGCAGTTCTCTGGCCAACTTGGGGCTTTTCCAGCATAAACGCTGCAGGCGCAAAGCAGGGGGTGGCTTCCCTTCTCCACCTGTTCTCACCATGGGCCCAGACAGGGCCCTGCGCAGTAGCAGTCCTCTGGGGTTGGGGTGGGGTGGGGGGCATAGGCCACTGCTTCTCCTCTGAATTTCAGGGATATTCTGGTTTTTGCAAATCTTGTGGGTGTGCAGGAGTAGCGGGAAAGGGCTCCTTTCAAAGCAGTTGGAGCTTGTCCTTGGGCCTGCAAGGCTGACCTTGGAGACAGAAAGGGACCCTGACAAGCATCCCTAGCATGGGTCTGGAAGTCTCCTTTTCCAGGATGACCTACGTTGCTCTCTGGGGATGGGACTTCTCTGCAGTGACGGCAGAGGCACCCTGCCCGTTTCTGCTGTGTCACCACTGCCCTGGGACGGATGTGTGAAGCCGCTCGGGGTTCGGAGGAGAGAGAGGAGACTAAGGAGTCCGGCTTTTCAGCAACAGGCAATAAGGGATGGGAAGGGGACTGGCCCCCACCGTCCTGCATTCGAGCTGGGTCTTCCTAACGTCCTCCGGCCTCAGGGATTTCACAGCAGAACAGAGCGGTCGGCGCTCCCGAGGGGGCGTCAGAAAGCAGGTCGGTGAGAGTCTTGGCCGCCTACTGGGCGTCGGGGAGAGTCCGCAGTGCTTGGGTCACGCGCAAGTACCGTCGTCCGGTGTAGACCGGTGTGAGCCCGCAGTGCGACCGGGTTCGCGCGGAGACACACCGGCCCGGGCGGTCGGCCTCCCCGCCCCTGCGGCCCCGGGATCCGCCCTGGGCGGGCCTGGGAGCGCGGCCGGCAGCGGGGAGGCGGGCGGGGCGCGGGACCGACCGGCCGGATCTGCAAGCGCAGGGGCGGGCGGCGCGCGGGGGGCGGCAGGTGCAGCGGCCGAGGGGCGGGGCGGGGCGGGGCGGACTCCCCGACTCTCGCGCGTCCCAGAGTGACCTTCCCCCACCCCTGCAGGGCCTCCGAGGGGCGGACCTGCGGCGGAGGGACGCGGGCAGCGCGCGGCCGCGAGCAGGCCGGGGAGGGCCGGGGAGGGCCGGGGAGGGGCGGCTGGGCCGCGGGTCCCGGCGTCCGGCGGGCGCCGCGCGGCGCAGGTGCGGGCCCCGCACCACCGCAGAGGAGGGCTTGCGTGCCCCGCGGGCGCGGAGGGGGCTGCGCGGGGCCGTCTGCGCGCGCCCCCGCCCCCGCCCCCGCGCGCCCCTCCCCCGC